>PVJA010016785.1:0-42827 GCA_004027025.1 Myocastor coypus
CTCTCTCTCTCTCTCACACACACACATACACACACACACACACACACACACACACACACACAAGCACACACCTAGTTCTGTGTCTCTGCAGAATCTTGACTAGTACATGTACATAGATTGCTTTTTATCATATTTATGACCAGTGAACACAAAGTTGAGAGCCCAAAGTTAATGTTACATTGACACTATCTCATCTAATGTATGATCTTAACAAAGTGATTTCCTTTCTTTGAGGCATGATTTCCATAAACTGGAAAATTCCTAGTAGTCCTTTTAAATTTTACTTTGTGAAAAACGTGCGGTCTTCCATGGCTGGTTATGATGGGTTAGAACATATTAAAAGTTTTTAAATTACTTCTCTTCTGACAGGAAAAAATGGATTAAATTGTTTCCTGAGTAGGAAAGTATTTTTTTTTTTTGGAGAACCAGGTAATATGCAGGTTCTCCAAACCCACATCTGAGTTCTTCCTGCCCCCTAAGTAATCTGCAGCACACTGAAAGCTGATTTACTTTATCTAAGACAAATCCAGGTGTCTTCCTTTTGTCCTGTACAGCATTAGGAACCATCTAATTACCAGAATTTCATCCTATATAATTATTTAGGTAACTATCATTCACACTAAAGAATTTGAAATGACTGGTAGATGTTATGAATTGTGCTCCAGAAACAACTGATAGCATAGGAAAAACAACCAAGAGACCATAAGAAAGCCAGATTTCTGTGTCTTATAAAAATGGGTTCACGTGCCAGCCTGATAGCTCAGCACTAAAGTACCTGCTTAGGCAGAGTACAGTGGCCAGGGCTCGATCTCTGATGTGCTGTGGTAGCCCCACCCGTGCAACTGAGACCGGACGTGGTGGCGAACACCTGCAATCCCAGCGCTTGGGAGGCTGAACACAGAAGGGTCACTATGACCCTGATCTATGGAGTGAGACCCTGTAGAACGTGTCCTAAATACATTTTCTAAAAAATAGGTCCAGCGATCACAGGAAAACATTTTCAACAGGTAGGTAGAACAGTCTTTCTTGAACCCTTGCCTCCTGGACCTCAGTGCTGATGGGAAACCGTGTGACAACAAACTGCGTGGCGAGGTCTTTGGCATTCTCCAACTCGTGAGCACAAAATGGTGCCAAGGCAAAGGAGGGAGGCAGAAAACAAGAAACGCGGTGGTGAGGAGATCCCAGAGTCTTCAGGCCTGTATTAGCCCTCTAGATTCCACCTCAGACACTGGGTGCCTTCTAGGAACAGGGGTTTCTGTAACCCTTACCTAGTTATTCCAAGCACAATCAGAGATTGACAGCCCAGGAACATATATTTTCAACCCGTTCCCTGAGAACCTCTTGCTAGCTACCTTGCTAGCTACTTGCTAGCTAGTCCACGCCCCCAGCCAGGCATTTGGGAACTACTGATACAGAGCAGCGCTTCCACTTCCCAGGTAGAAAAAGCAAGGCTAAGAATAATTCTATGAAATAAGTCAAGTTCACAGATAGAATAGCTAAGAAAAGCTATGCTAGAACTTTGCTGTCTTTCTTCTTTTCCAAACTCTGATAAAATGAGGCTATCGAAGATCTACCTGTTTTAGAAGGAAGACTATTTGAGAATAGTAAGGGAATCTGGGTCAAGGGGAAGGAATGGCAAGGGAGGTTAATGCAAAGGGTAGCTGGAATGTGTGCCTACTGGTACCAACACACCAGAATCAAACCCAGCATTCTGCATAGTATGCACCAATAAAAATCCTAACTTTCTTCTTACAGAAGCATGTAAGACGTAGGCTGATTTCAAATACCTTCACCATCCTACCTGACAGTGGACGAGAGGGCTCATTTCCAGTCATCTTCTCCCAAATTTTATCTTAGGACCCAATTTACTCAACTGCCTCAGGTCTGCTTTCTGGAATCCCAAGTAAGAAGTTCTTTTTGCTGTCAATCCTTTCCCATCACTCTTCCTATTTCCTGCCACCCCATTTCCTTCTACCTTCATACTCATGGTGCAGATAATTTTGTTCTCATTTGAGGACAATTACCTCATTGTCCAATGCCCATTCCTCAGTTGGCTGTCACTTGCTCCCCGTGTCCCCTACATAGGGAAATGTCCCACCCTTACACTTCAGGCCACTGTCTAGGTCTGACGATTCTGATGCCACAGTCCACATATCTGAGAGCCAATTCCTCAAAGCATTCCTCACCACATCTAGCCAAAGGTTAGAACGTAAGAACACAGCGCTCCTTCTTTACCAAAGCAACTGCCTATTTTGAATACAAAATCTTGTTGATATCATGTTCACCCCACTGAGCTCCCATTTGGATACCCGAAGGGTGGTCAAGAATACAGGCATCTGGGTCATGCCAGATTCCTGTGGAGCATTCACAAGTGAGTAAGAGCACAGAACCCCAAAGCTCAGCCCCCGCTGCAGCACCTATGCCTTATACCCAGGGGGCACATAACTGAACTGTTCCTTCTCAGTTTTCATGTTGCAAAATAACACAGCGCATAGCTATCTCAGGAGACTGATACAAACAAATTAGCCCAGATTTATGGAATATCTGAAAATAAACCAAGCTAAACAGCTTCATATTATACTTATAGTAAGGCACAAAGAGTTCCTTGCTTCCCCCATCCTATCTAAGCTAAAGCACAAAAGAATGAAAAGGTGTGATTTTCCGAGGAAAAGTTGAATATAATTGAAAAGGAAAGGATCTGAATTTAAGCACCCCATGTAGATTTATTCAAACTTGATGTACTTATTTTATTCATTAAATTGTAGCATAGTGCTTTTGCTTATCTAGAGGAAAGAGAGATGGCTTATATTATTATTATTATTATTATTATTATTATTATCATTATTATCACTATTATTATTATCATTATCATTATTCTGTGACAAGGTCTCACTGCACAACTCATAATGATCCTCCCGTCTCAGCCTCCCTAGTATTGGGAACACAGGCATGAGCCGCCATACTGTTTTGGGGCCAGCACAGCATGCCTGGGTTTCCGGGCCCAACATGGCATGTGGTGCCTGGGATTGAACTCAGGACCTTGCACTTGCCAGGCAGGTGCTTTAGAGACTCAGCCATCTCCCCGGCCCCAGAAACGGTTCTTGATACTGAAAAACAGTGCCAGAAAGTCCAAATCTGTGACCATTTTCATTTTATCCATAGCATTCATTCTCCCTGCCCTAGTAGGCAAAGACCCACAAAATGAGGTAAAAATGATGCGAGATTGGACAACTAAATACAAACTCTGTCCCGAGACAGCCGGTAGGAGGAACCGCACGCTTCAGCTGATACATGCTCAGTGCTCAGCACTCAGTAACCATACGGGCATTTCACATTCCAATAAAACAGATGTATAAATTTGCAAATGTTTGTTGGTAGTAATTGACCATTTTCTTCTTGATCTAACTCTGGGTCGCTTAATTCTCACCCAAACTCTCTGAGCATCATCCTCTCTCTTCCGCAATGAAGCAAGGTTTGAAGGTGTGCTTGTTTCCCGATGGTAACATAAAAACAAAAACAAAAAAACTTCGTAACTGTCAAAAGCGGGAATTTACGCGCTTACAGTTATTAAAGCCACGATTGCAACATGAAGGCGCCAACGGCGCACGTTCCTTTCTAGAGCCCTTGGGTGCCTCGCGCCAGGCTCCCGCAGCTGTGGGCAAGTCTTACAGCCTGCGCCTGTCAGCACATCCTTCCAGCCTTCAGTTGGTCTTCACACAACATCGTCCTCCTTGTGCCCTTTTCTCCTCTTCTGAGCATGCCAGTCCTGGGGTTGGCACTCACGTGTGGGTTTCTGATCCACTCCGACAGCAGGTGGTCTCATTAGAAGACCCTATTTCTAAATAAAGACCTATTTTTTGGTTCTACCTGGGAATGGATTTTTCAGACGCACCTCGTACCACGACACCAGCGTTCAGTGATTTCTGAGGATCCACAGAGTGAATACACTGCTGAGCTCAGGGTTACCCCGCCCACATTGGCCCAAATCACATAATTGTTTTGCCTGATGATGCGCCCTAAATTAGACATGTCTAATGCACAGCTGTGGCCCTGGATTCATCTCCCTCACCGGTGAAAGAACTGTGCTTTATTCTCCCGCATCTAAATTATGATGATCCCCACGGAATTAAACACCCCATCAGACGCCTGGGGAAACTGCTACAGTTCTCCAGCTAGCTACAGAGAGTTGCGATTCTCGTCACACCTGTTCCATCTATGCCTGTCGCCCAAGCCCAGCCTCGGGAGCCTCTCTGCCATCCCACTGCACCACCCACCTCTGTGCCTAACCAGGGTGAGGGACAGACGTAGTTTTGTTTCTTGCTACCTCGGTCAAACTTTATACTTTGGTTCTTCTAAAATATGCTCCCATCCATCGTTATCAGCCTGCTCAAAATGTAGGCCCAAATCCATCTGGAAAGACACAGGGCAAATACAAGGGTCTCCATTCCCTAAGTTCCTAACGTACTATTTTCTCAATTGAAGATGAGACTAGGACTTTTTCCAAGTACCTCCAGATCCTTAATCCTTTTAGGTCAAGCCCAGTTTAGTGCTTGAGAGCATCACTGTTATATCGCTAAAATTCCCACAGACATATACTTATCATTGTGATGTGGTCTGAGGCTGCATAGACACTAAATCAGAGATGAAACTAAATTTGCTTAGCATCATTTAAAGTATCCCATTGATCCCTTAAAACCTTTGACATACCTTCTTTACTGTTTTTAAGGCAAGGGTGGAGCTCCTCTTAATAGACAAGCATCATTTCAGCAGTGCTTTGTGATACAGAGCTGGTTTCTCTCCTAAACGTCTATAAAGCAGTGTGATTAAAACATACAAATTCCTTCTTATTGAGGGACTCACACACTCTCACAGCAAGACCTATACAGATAATGTTGTCAGTAAGTCATAAGTAAAAAATGCTGTGTCACAGGGCACTACACATTTTAACCCCAGAACCTCAAAAATGACAGACTTTTGTCTTGTGAAAAATTCAGTCAGCTGATAGTAGCTACTTGAATACTGCATTGAGAAATACTCCAACAATGACCCTGATATCTGGAAGATGAATGACATAGAGTACCACAAGTCTCACACTCAAATACCACAAGTTACTACCAGCTACTATAGTAGACCGGGCAGACTTAGAGCACACCCATCATTGCAGAAGTTGTCTTGAATAGCACTACGTATATTTTAAAAATCAATGCAAAACATCACAATTTTATCATGCTGAAATACACACAAGTCAACCCTAAGCAAATGGTCTCATAAATCTCTTCCAAGAAGACGTATCACATTTTTGTTTCACCTTGCTGTCACAAGTCAGGGAAATGAACACGCCCAGGCTCCTCTGAAGAAGTTCAGCATCATGGTGGCATGCCCAAATTGTTGTGATGGTGGGGAAAGAGTCCACTGGCTACTTTGCCTCTGGAGTATGTCTCTGCTGTAAGGTGACCTAGCCATGTTGGTTAGCAGAGGTCACCTCTGGAGGCTTCACTCTGAGGACTCAGGCACCAGCAGGACAACAAAGATGTCCTTAGAAAGGACTATTCTAAAAATCCTATGCATGTCTAGTGTTATATTAAAAGCAATGATGGAAGCTAGTCTATAATCAGGGTGTCAGGGTGGCCAGCGTGTTAGGGACAGAGACAGGCAACGGAAGTGAAGAGGGTGTCACTGATTGGGGACATGGAAGGAAGCCAAAGGCCGGTGAGGTGCTGCGAAGTTACCTGGCAGGACACATCCGAGCTGATTATCACAGGCCGTCCCTCCAGCCAAGAGATGAATAACTGAGGGCACAACTGAGAACGTGTACACGCCCTATTTCTTCTTCTATAGTGTCTTTGTTCTGCTTCGGTTGCTTAGAACAAAGCAGCATAAATCTTGATGACTGCTGACAATGCTTTGACAACGACACCCAGAGAAGCCCAGTTCTTAGTGCCCTCTTGCAGGATTCCCACAATAGCCACGTTCTGCGTGCTCTCCTGGGCGTTCACGTTCAAGCTGTCTGCTGTTCCTCTTAATGTCCTCACTTGTCACTGCAAGCACTCTGAGGACAAAATGCCAATCGTATCTGTCTCTGTGGCCCTGGCAACTCTTAGGCTGGTGCCCTGAACACCTGGAACCAAGGAAGCACTGATAGGACATTGCGGGCTGCGGAGTCTGATCACCTGGTCAAAGTCCACTTGTGCCACTTGCTGACTGTGTCTTTCAGAGAGTAGGTAACCCACCTCCTGAGTCTCATTTCCCTCCTCTATTAAGTGGAAGGAAAAATACTGTCAGGAAGTCATGGTAAAGCTTAGCAAGGTTGATGAAAGTAAGGTGTGTGATGCAAGAAAAAACACTCGTAATAGCTGTCATCATTGTTAGCTGCGTGTTAAATAATAACAGGTGAAACTCAGCTACTTTCATTTATCTTCTGCATGATAACAGCAATTAGAGAATGAAGAGAGATTTTAACTCTGTAAACATTTTACATATGAGGATACTGAGAGGGTCACAAGGGACAGCCCTTGCCCAACTGTTAAAACCAGTGGCAGGACAGAGGACTCAGGGGTCACATCTCTGTGGCAGGTTTTCCATTCCGCCCACCAGTTCTCTCTGAGAGTCTTTGGACAAGGGGAGCACGTGGACAGCGTGGCAGAGTGGGAAACGCTTAGGCAAGGGTACTCTTTACTGCACGCACACCTCAAAATGCAAAGCCTATGCACAGCGACAGACAGAGGCATGGCCTTGCCATGCTGCCACTGAATTCCTCTATCCCGTTCATTTTTCTAAATGGTAGACAATGGCGTTAACACGCAGGGAAGCCTGGCTTTCAGATAGGTGACTTTATGCATCATAAAAAGAACCAAAGTTAGTGCCATTTTCTGAGGTAGGTGGCTCAGGACCCAGTGTTGTCAGACCAACACAGTTAAGCATGCATTCTGAGTATGTGGGCATTTTAAAACATTTTGTTTCCTAAATGGATAATGTGGTTGCACTGCCAGTCCTTAGCAATCTCTGTGTCTGTCTCTCTCCCTCTCTCTCTCTCTGTCTCTCTCTGTCACCATTTTCTTCCATGCAGCATCCAAAGGACACAAGCCCAGCTTGTACAATTTGCTTCCGAAATGATTTCCGTGGCTCAGAACCATGTGATTTCCACAAGGGAAGAGAAATGGACATTGCAAGTGACATTTGAAAAGCCTCTACCTTGTGAGATGGAAAGTGCTAATACAGCAAGTGTCACTTAGTTTCGTTCCACTTTGTGCCTCAAGGAACTCCCCAGGACACCGTGCATGGAGGCAGGTGTACTGTAGCTCATTCCCATGTGAGCCACATGTACATGACTAACTGATTCTGGAGACTGTGGCAGTAAAGTGTGGCTACACCTAGTACTTGGCAGGGAAAAAAACACGGATAAATTTTATGGCAGATAATTAGCCAAGCATTGCAGTAGGTGTTTATGCCTTCCAAATGCTATTTATTTATTGAATATTTTATTTCGTAGAGCTTCTGTGGAATTATAGAAGGCTCAAGAATTAAACTTGTCCAGAGCTTACTTTTAAAAATTTCAAAGACCATTTTTAATCTCTCTCTCTCTCTCTCTCTCTCTCTCTCTCTCTCTCTCTCTCTCTCTCTCTCTGTTGCTCAGATTCACTTGACATCTTAAATCATAAAATCCCAGAGCTGGAACTTTTTTGGATTTGGGATTACATAGAGTGGATTTTTCTTCCAAGAAAAGAAAATCATGTAGATGCACATTTGAAAGGACCCTTAACATATAAGAGAAATAATAAATCGGAACCTTGAGCCTCACAGGACTTCAGTACTTATTGAAAAAATACTTAGCTGCTGGTAGAAATCCTGTCCTAACTCTCCAGTTCCAGGGCATATTATTTGAAAAGCAAAATCATAGCGCAATCCAACTTGGAACCTGACACTCAGAAAGGGAAGAAGCTTGCCAAGCCACGGGGAGCTGAGCCTCTGAGAAGGTGGCTTGCCTCCATCCCCATTCTTTCTATTAGGACATGCTAGCTGGCTTTCATGGTTGTTTTCCACGTGGGCACTAAAGCCATGCAATGTAACCATCACAGAACCTCTACACTCATTTGTACAGTATGAAGAGGAACTTCGTTTTTGTCTCCAAGGCCTTTTATCCAAACTTACAATGTTGACCAACTTATAAGGTCAATTACAACTATTGATAAATTATTGATCACCATCTATTATTGTTCCTCTCATTGAACACAGCCTTTGTATTATTAAAATTAGAAACAGTACTGATCATTTGCTTTCGCTAGGAAAAATAATCAATCTGATTCTTTTCAACACTTATGAAAATATTACTATGAAATACTAATGAGTTATGTGGGCATCTAACAGGAGGAGGCAGTATCTGTGTCCCTAATGATCCTGGGGGCGGCAGAAGGAAGGTGGGAAAAAAATTTCATTAAAACATGGCCTGTAGTTTCATGTACTATGCAAACAAGCTCTAATGCCTGCGTGTTTCATAATTACTGCCATCTTATCCTACTAACAAAGTACCTACTGGGAATTACTAGAGGCAATTATAAACAGTAATAGTACTGAAACTGAATAATGCATCTTAGTCACAGATTTGAAAGTTCTTTAGAAACATGAAATAATTACAGCTCGCCACATGCTCACAAGGTGGGTCTTAGTTCCTGGTTTTGTACATGTGCCCGTTCTGTACAAATTACAGCCCCTGTTTGTAGGAGTATTGGGTTGGAAAAAAATCCCACTGAAGTAAAAGTCAGGTTCATTGGGAAGTACAGCGATAACAGGGTTGTGTGCCAAGTGATACTCAAGAACACCTGATAAATTAATGCACATTCAGCATAGCTAATTCAGTGTGGAGACATTTGAGAACCACTGGGATACAAAAATCAGCTTCTGGTCATTAATACGTTTAAAGCTCCTCTACAGCAATGGAAAGAATCAGCACGATTAAATACAGGAACTTGAAGACTGAGGAAAAGTATTTGCAAGCGACATGTGAAGGTCAATACCCATAAAGTGAAAGGAGTTCATTTAACTCAGGAGCACACACACACAAATAATGCGATTTAAAATGGGCAAAGTATCTAAATGGATGTTTCTATGAAGAAGATAATACAAAGGGCCAATACACACATGAAAAAGTGCTCAGCATCATTAATCATCAGGAAAATGCAAACCAAAACCACAGAGAGATGTCAGCTGTTACCAGTAGGATGACCATTGTAAAAAAACAAGAAATAGTAAATGTTAGCAAGTGTATGGAGAAGGAAACCTTTGTACACTATGTGTGGCCATGCTTGCTGGTACCACCATCATGCCGTGACAGCAGTGAGCAGTGGCTCTGACCCAGTATGATTCACATGTCCGATTTGCTCATTGCCTGATTCTTCATGGAAATAACTTGTAAACGTCTACTCTCAATGTAATCTCTCTGACATGTGTACAATATGCGTCTGTTAACCAAATCTGTGCTCATGATCAGATTTTTATCCGAGTTTTGTTTATACATCTATGAACTTATCAGACCATTCCATCAAAGACACAAAATACCCAAGAATTACCCTGACTTATCCACTGCCAATGTTCAGATGGTATTTAAGTAAGTGTTTGCTTATCAAAACATTTCACTGTTTGTTCGATTAACTTCTTACAAATCAAAACGAAGTGCCCATGGAATAGATTACTACTTCTGCTTCACAAAAGGGAACACTGAGGCTCAGAAAATTGAAGCCACTTTCCTAAGTGCACTGATCTCTAAGAAAAAGATTCTTTCCCTGACCCCAGGATGCAGATGATCCTGCTAAACAGCACTTCATCTGATGCATCAGACACAGCAGGGTTAGATAAGCGAAATCTATAAAGGACGCTGTTATAAAAACAAGTTACAAAGCCAGGCGAGGCAATGCATGCCTGTAAGTCTAGCACTCTGGAAGACAGAGGCAGAACGATCACAAATTCCAGTCCAGCCTGGACCACATAGTGATTTATCAAGACCCTGTTGTAAAATTTAAAAATTTGAAAAGATTTGTGGAAGGGATCCTGGACTGCAATTTCTCAGTGCAAATAGTTTGAGTTCAATCCCTAGTACTTCAAAAAATGAGGAGTTGCTTCTCTTTTCTATGCAAGATTATCTCTGAAATGATATACACAAAGGATTTATGTTTTTCCCTGTCTGGAAAGGAAGGATTTTTTTATTTATTTGAAATTATATATATATATATATATATTCAATGGATCACACTGCACAATTGCACAACTGAGTGTTCTGACATATTTGGCAATCATTTTTAAAAATAATCCAGAATTAGATTTTAAATTATCAGAGGAACTCTGTAGCCTTTCAGTTTTCTGGAAATGGTAGATAATTGCTTGGATTAGAATAGATAGATGAAAGCTAAGGAGGAAAGAATCTTCACTCATCCCTCTCTAGATAGTTAGACTAATATCACTTGTTAATCCTGGCATACTGGGGAATTGTAAAATTACAGAACATTACAGTTGAATGAACCACTGAAGATCATCTAATTCAATTGTCTCCATCAATGAGAGGGCTACCACCCAAGGGGTTTTAACTAGAGGCATCGGAAAAGCAGAGATTATGTGTGCATTCAACTTGCCGGTCTACTGTCCTTGTTTTTTTTTTTTTTTTTTTTTCTTGTTCTTTGTATTTTAGGGAAGGGTCTGCAGGGTGTTCAGGGTCTCTCTACTAGACAGGACTCATAGTGATACGCCTGTCTATGGCCTCCCAAGAGCTGGGATAACAGTTGCTCATCACCATGCCCAATCTCAATTTCCATCTCAGTGAGCCCCAGGGGTGGGGCTGGGGCTGACACAGCAGACCCAGTGAGCGAACCCACAGTCCCTGCACCTGCTTACAGGTGCTTTAATCTGCTGAGCTATTTGGCTGGCCCTACGTCCTTGGTTTCTACACTAAGTCTTACTGCTATTGACTTTCCTCTATGTAGATATCACTCATTGTCCCTCTTCTACTCCCAAACGAGCTTTACTGTCTTTTCTCTCTTTGTTCTCAGTAAAATAAATACCCTTACCTCTGAATTTCTGCTCTCATGTCCTGCCTAACTCCTCAAGGTTTCGCTTCAGGGAATCCCTAACAAACTGGTAGAAGTCAGTTCCTAGTGGAAATTATTTGTATTCATTCGCCCCTCTAAAAGAGATAGGGGTATGAATAATTTTTTGTTGCTAGACTACATTTTTTTAAACAATTATATAAAAAGAGGCTTTTGACTTCTGCACTTTGGTGAAACAAGAGAAGAGGACATAAATTAGTGAATGACATCAATTAGTTCTCACAAGGCAAATGGGTCTTGCTTTCTTGGGAGTTTTCATGCTTGGGGATGACACAACTTGAACAGTAAAGTCAATTCATTTCTGAACTTCTGCCCTTATTTCACTGATGACAGCAATGTGTAATACTAAAAGCATGTTTGAAATACCTGTCATTTTGGTCTTCTAAATGTGTACTGTTTCCACTGTCATATCAATTATTGCTATACTCTCCTTAAAGTATTTTTAAAAAAAAAATAATAAGAGAAAATCAGAGACAAGAACAAAACTTAAATCCTTCTTGAAAACATGTGGTAATATTCAATCATATGACCCATCTTGTATAACTATGTCTGTTAATCTGAGCAACAGATTTGATGATAAAAATAGACAATATATCAATCACTGTAAATCAGCTATTCAAGTTTTCAAAAACTATAACATATGTACTGTTATATATTACCATTGCTGTCTTTGCTTTTATTTTTCTTGAGCTCATATATACTCTTCAACATAAAAGAAAATTATAATAAAAAAATAAAAGAATTTAAGACATGTGCCAAGCCAGGCCTGTGCACTTCCATGTAAAAAATGGATATCAAAGCAGACCTGGGTCTCCTGGGACTACATGTCTATCTAGTCCTCACGTGATCATACAATATTTTCTAGTAATCTTTTTTAATCTGGCATATGCATGGCCAAAACGTATACATAAGTTTGAGTTCCTTGCCCATATTAATATTATGTACATACACTTTTAGAGTACACCAGAACTTAATTAAATAACAGGACACACCATACAGGTCATGGCTTTAAGAATTCTCCATTAGTGTCAGATCAGCCTTTCAGAAAAGTTGGGGTGTGACATCACTGAATTTATCTCTGATCACTGTAGACTAAAACCCCTGATCTCATTCTATCATATCCATATTTATTTTCCTTTTCTTTAGACCCAACTCATAACTTTACTCCTATTGTATTTTACTTCAACTTGACTACAGTTGACCCCAAAATAAGGTGAATTTTTAATCACTGATTCAACACATGTAATTACCAAAGTCAGTTGCTGTTCTATCTCAGGATGTTATGGTTGCTTCTATTGCTATTAGTGGGAATGAGGATTTAAGCCCCAGTTTATCATCATCTAGTAGCCTGAACCCTCAAAAAGCACAGGAGTTGCCCATCAAGGGCAAATGTCTCACTTAGAGGGGACTCAACCACATAATTAAATCTATGGGTTCTAGAGCACTCTCAAGGCAAGCAACAGAGTTGGAACTTGCCTGTAAGAAATGGATACTTGCAGAGGCTTTGAAAGGAGTGATGTGATCAAGTATCAGACATTCAAAGCTCAGAGCAAGGGTGAAATACAACTAAAGAGCCACAGAGACACATTAGGAAGATGTCTCAGCTGCACAACTAGAGAGCACAGTACCTGGACTAAAGTAAAAGCAGTGGAAATACAAAGGTATTAAAGAAATGCTTAGGACACTGAATCAATGATAGGCTACAACCAATTAGATATGAAGTGGTAAAGACAGAAAAGGATCCAAGGTGATGTTCAGGTTTCTGGCTTATGTAATAAGAAGGGTTTATATTAAATAGGGCCAGTAGAAGCAAGGCTGGAAAATGAAGATAATGAGTCCAGTTTTAGAACTGCTGACTTTGGTGTTATATGCAGAGCATCCAGATAGAACTGTCAGGCAGAGCCCAAACCAGACTAGAGCACCAGACAGAGCTGGGAGAGAGGTGCATCTGAGCACAGGTGGTAATTAAAGCCAACTGTTTGTTGAACAAATATTTATTAAATCTCCATTGTGTGCCAGAAATTGTTTCAGACTCTGGGGATATTGCAACAACTAAACAAGTTTCTTAAAATGTTGAGCCATCTTGCAGCCAACATTCTAGTGAAAGCTGTATTTTAGAGCATAAAAAATAATGTGCATTGTCAGAGAGGAAAAATGTAAAGTGTTATAAAGAAGAATAGTGGAGAGCATGAAAGATAGACTGGGATGGAGGACGAGAAACCTTCCTTGGGCCTCTCTGAGATACGGGGCACTTACCTGAGATGAAGGCCTGAGAAAAGAGTTAGTTAAAAACCTTCACATGAAAACTGCTTTATCTGAAGATTTGGGGACTAGAAAAAATTAATATAAAGGCTTTTGAATAAAGCCAATGCACAAACCCAGGATAAGAGGTGAAAATACATAACTGTGGGTTCAATCAGAGCTATTCATCCCGGGGAAGATTGTAGCTTGAGACACATTATCAATCAGCCCATTAGTCAAGCTTCAGTCAGTCAATCATGAGAGAATGGAATATGGAAATCAATAGTTATGAAAGCGGAGCAGCAGGGGGAAATCTGGAAAGAGAAATGTATATTTTGATCTTTGCCAACAAAGTACCTAGGTACAAGCCCCTTCATCTCAAGCACTGTAAGTAGGGGAGCCATTATTCATAGCTAATTTCACTGCCAGAGCCGTTTTCTTCTTGGAAGTTAGAGGAACGATTGCCAAGGTTCTTTGGTGAGACTATGGATGTCATGGGATAGGTAAGCAAAATGTGACATAGCCATACGCTGGAAAATCTCTGAGCTATAAAACGGAATGCAATACTTATACTATAACATGAACAAAACTTGAAAATACTATGTTCCCTGAAAGAAGTCAGATTCAAAAATCCCACACACTGTGTAATGATATAAAATATGAAATTTTCATAATAAATAAATTCTTACAAAGTCCATTAGAGATCTGCAGAGGCTGAGGAAAGACTAATGGATTCAGGGTTTTCTTTCGCAGTGCTAAAAATGTTACAGAACTTGACAACAGTAATGGATGCATAACAACAAATACATTAAAAGGAACTGGCTACATACTTTTCATGTTAATTATAAAGTAATATGCCTGTCTATTTTATTCACTTATTTTTATGGCCGGCTTAGCCCGCGCCCTGAGGGGAGGGCTGGCGCAGCATGTGGTGCCGGGGATCGAACCGTGGTCCCTGAAGCCACCCAAGCTTTCCCAAGCAGGCGCTTTAGACCACTGAGCCATTCCGCCAGGCCCCTGCCTGTCTATTTTAATGTTGTGGTCTTATCCTAATGCTGCAGTCTTCGTAGATGATATACACTTATAGATAGAATTAGATAACTTGCATCTGTGGAATTTTTATCACAATTCGTATTTCAAAGCTGATATTGTCTTTGATGAGCCATGTCTGAGTTTATGTCTGTATTTAATAATGACTTTGAAAGTTCAGTTTCATAAAGCTAATGCTTTTGCTTGACAAAGTTCTGGAAACACTTTCAGTAATTCACCACCTAAACACATGAAGATGACAGAATCAGCGTGTCTTAGGTACTTTGTCATTTACCATCCCTGATGCGGAATCATAATGCTGATGGATCAGAGATGAAACCGAGCTGCACAACCCCATGGCCTTAACGAGACTGTGGCTCTTAGCACACGTGACATATTTTTCAATGAAGCAGAAGATGCTGCACCAAATTTATCCCTCTGGCACCAATCTCCTCATTTATTTCAGTCAAAACTGGAAAGGCATTTAAATTCATCCAATATTTTGAAAGCAGCCAAGGTAAGATTTAAAATTTTAATGCATTTCTAATTTAAGAAATCCAGGGACTTGTCAAGATGTTGAGTGCTCAGAGCAGCAGATATTCAGGAAAAACTGAGAAAAACTATACGTCCATTTTTCAATTTCCCCTTAATAGCTTATAATAGAAGAGTGAAAGTTTACCTGAAATTTATATCACCCTGGGGAACGTAGCTTGACAATTATAGACGTTCAAAAACAATAAACAAATATATAAATGATATATGTATATCTGGTATATATCATATTATGTGATAGAGATTGCATCAAATTAGCTGATCCTCTAGAAAATAAATAAATTTATAATTAAGCAAACCAAGTAGATGAACACAAGAAGAACAGATAATATTTCTGAATAGAAATATGTTATTATTTTATAGGACTCAAAGTATAAATTGGATCATCCCGTCTGGCTCATGACACGAGCAGGCCAGAAAGATCACCCCATGTCACAGAATTGCCGGGAAGGATCAGCGGATGAGGCTGCTTGGGGAAGACTCACGCTTCTCACAAATGACATAATCCAGTTCCATACCAACTAAAGCTTCTGACATCAAGCCCACAAAACTTCTGACATGACACAATATAACGCTGTTATTTTTATTATAGCATGATTAAAAAAAAGTCCCACATATGAAATAGAAAATAAACAAGACTGTGCAATGCAATGGCTTACTATCTAAACTCTAACCAGTGGCCTCAAAAATATCGTAGTTCTAAAAGAAAGCTTGATTCGGTTGGTTTTATTAATTTGTCCATTGCTTTGGTTCATTTTGTGAAGAAAACCAAGCCACTATGGCACCTGTATGTGTGAGGAGGGCATCTTCCTAGATCTCTCTGTCACATCTCAGCTAATCGTGATTTGGGATAGATAAAAAGCATTTAGAGCTGGGCCTGGTGGCACACGCCTGTAATCCCAGCACTTTGGGAGGCAGAGGCAAGAGGATCAGTGCAGGTTTGAGACCAGCCTGGGCTACAAAAGTGAGCTAAAGGCCAGCCTGAACTGCATAGTGAGACCCTGCCTCAAAAAGAAAAAAAAAAAGCACTTAGTATATTTTGCATCTTTTTGTAATATAAATTCTCATGTCACAGTATTTTGCTTTATACCAGAAAAATAATTATTGAATATGATATCCAAATGTTAGGTATTATTATTTTCTTTTCCTGTTCAGTAGATAAGCATCTCCTAAATAAGTTAAAATTGTATTCATGATTCTGCACAATTTTCTAAAACATAGAAGAAATGCAAAGAATGACCAAAGGCATCAGAAAGGAGCAACTGAAAAATGATAGAGAAAGATAAAGCCTGAATAAAGTAGAATAATTTCTCTTTGAGATTAGGCTATCAATTGAGTAAGAACCAAATATGAAGGCTGAGGCAGAAGGATCAGTGTGAGTTCGAGGCCAGCCTCAACTGCATAAGTGAGACTATGACTCAAAAAGAAAAAAATAGAACCAAATAAGAACTGAAATTGCAATATGTGGTTAGAAGACCCACAGAGATTATATCAAATTCACATTGATTGATTTCTAAAAAGCATTATCACCTTGATCACTAGACTCACTTTCAGAATTATTTCACATCATTGTATGTATGAATGGGTATAAGAGATTTTTTTGAGCAAGGAGAAAGAGGAATTATGATTTTAAAAAAACAAGCCAGGGCTTGGGAGATAGCTCTGTGGTCTAAGCACCTGCCTGGCAAGGGGAAGGACCCAGGTTCAGTCTCCACTACCACATGATGTACCAGCCCCACCCCTGGGTACACTGAGCCAGCCACTGAGACGGCACATGGTGGCATAAACCTGTAATCCCGGCAATGGAGAGGCTGAAACAGGAGGATCACTATGAATCTGAGCTGCATAAGGAGATCCTGTATCAATAAAAAATTTTAAATGAATAAGCCATCTTACCTGTAATAAACAGGGGGACTGAGGGGACATGGGGTCCCCTGTGGGGGAGGAGGAGCTGGCCTGCCCATCTCGTCCTCAGCTTCATTATTGATTCACCTCCCTTAGGGTCATAGTTCTGCGGCTTAATGAACAGGAGTTTTAATTACTAATTCAGAAATGACCTTGTTTTCTCCTTGTCACGTTGGTGCTAATAAGTATTCTGAGTTCTGTGTGTTAAGAAAATCACATTGCAGTTACGTTTTAATGTTTTCACTTTTGAATTTTTTCATAGACTCATTCCTAAACTGTAGCGTAAAGTTATTCTGGGGTACACATTACAGTTGTTATTTTTCTTACTAGTTGTTTTCTGGGAAAGAAGTTGGTTCTGAAAGAAATGTATTTTCTTTGATAAGGGCGACATGCAAACCTGGCCCCTCTCCACGATATCTCACATAAGGAACATTCTTCCACTGTATTACAGACTGTGAAAAAGAAATGCCAACGTGTCATATAGGAAACAGAAATGATAGAAAAGTATGCTCCTTGAGGAAAAAAAAATGACTAGTTCATATGTTTCCAAAATTATACATTGGCAAAAGTCCTTTTTGTTTATAGAGTTCACTTTCCTGGTCCTTATCATATCTTTGAGAAAAGTGACCTTATCTCCTTCAGCCACCCTTGGGGGACTACCGCCCACCTGCACGGGGTAGACATGCTGGAGCTATCAATGGCTCGTCGCCCCTTGATGCTGCCATACTGTGTCATTTCTCCTGCCTCTGCATCTGCTATTTCCACAGCCGGAACCGCCATTGTTTTCCAAGTTCCCTCCTCTGATGGACTCCTACGCGTCGTGAAAGAACTTCCCCATCTGCATCAGCTTTCCGGAGGCACCCCAACAGCCACCACTCCCTTGTGGGCGCGCCTCTCCTGTGTCGACGATTCCCTTCTTTGTTGTGTGTAATCTGCTTCCTAGTCATGTGTTTTCAAATATATTTCTCTTATCAGCCTTTGGGTTTCTCCCAAACACGACTTGTGTATTGTCCAATGTTGCTTCCTTGGTGATTGGCACAGTTCCTGGACCACAAAAAAAGTGCTCCGTACAATTTTCTGAATGAAACAAAAATAGTCATGACCTAAGGAATGAATCATCAGTTAAAGAATAATGATTTTTGAAATCTAAAAATATATGGAATATTAATGTGTCTAACAGGACTAATGTGACTTTAAGTGTTCTAATATCAGACTCTATATCCTGATCTTTTAGTTTAGAAAATATGAGATCACGGAAATAAAGAGGAAAGAAGAGGTTTCACTAAGCAACACTTCATTCTAAACTGTAATTAAGTTAAATTCTATTTGTCTAAATGTCTCCAGTTGCTAGGCAGAGGCTATTGATCCAGGCACCACAAACTAAAATTGCCAGGTGAAACGCAGGCTTCGCTGTCCTTTCCATTCATAGGTACAGACATTTACTAGGGAAATTAAAGGGTAAATTCAAGAAAACCACAGCGTACCAAACAATCAAATTGCTCAGGCCCCACAGCTGCTAGAAATCTCAGGAGTGGAGACAGGACACCAAGCTTCTCAGATTCGCTGGCATTTGTTGCAGTCCTCAGGGTAGACCCGCAAGCCGTCGGAGTCCGAGCAGGAAACTGCTCTGAGACCTGCAGATCCTCCTTCGTGCGTGGAGGACCTCGCAGTGTTTACAATGGCCTCCTGCTCTGGCCTCCTGTCACCTATACACAGCTTCGCTTTCATCACCACAACCATCCCACTAGTCATTATTCACACAGAAGATGCTGCAGTGTGGAAAACGGGAAGATACTCATTTTTTTCACTTAAGAGACATTTTCAAGATGCCTATTTCATGCCACACACTCCACTGAATGCCAGCAAGTAACAAACCCCACCCTACCCCTACCCTCCTGGACTGTTGACCCAACACTTCCAAGGGAGACTGTAAAGGATTTAGCTTATGTGGCTTAGACAAATGTCATACCTGTCATGTGGATATAAGCAAGGGGCTATCAGACCTCACTGATGGAGCAGTTCATTGTGTCTATGAGAATCAGTGACAGTCTCTGGCATTTAGCTGGACCTTGACAAGTAAGAGATACTTTAACAGGTGGAAAAAGCAAGAGAAAATAAGCTAAGGAGGAAGGAACAGCACCACAGCTCAGGCAGGGGAATGAGGTTCACCTAGGCAGGAAGCTCTGCAGTCCGTGTACCCAGAGGACCAAGTGGGCACCACTCTTGCACAGAGCAAACCGGACCAACCTTGGGGCTGCAGAGCCCTGGGTCATGCTGCTTGCTCTCTCCAGACTTTGCCAAGTGGCTGTTTACCTGTTTGGGCTTCAGTCTATCCTTAAAAGATGGTTCTCAAAATGGAGTGTCCACATGGACCACATCAGCATCATCCGGTGATACATAGGGATATAGACCCACAAGCCTCACTTACAAATAGCTAAATCATGTTGTTTGGGGTGGGACCCTACAATCTGTATTTTAACTAATGTTACAGGTGATTGTGATGTCTGTTCAAGCGTGGGGACTCAATGCCTGAAACACTCTCTTTGATCTATATCTTCATGTCTAAAAGACAGGTATATAAGATAATGCAGATATTAATTAGCTTGGTTTTATCACATATATATATATATATATATATATATATATATTTTGAAACATTATTTATGTTGTGTACCATAAACACATATAATTGTTTTTTCTTTAGTGTATTTGGTGCAGATTCTCACTAGGCAGCTCAGACTCATGGTGATCCTCCTGTTTTTAGCCTCCCCAGCACTGGGATTACAGGCGTGCACCACCATGCCTGGTCTAGGTGGCCAGCTCAACACACCTGGGGGTGGGGCTGGTCCCACTCAGCATGTGGTGCTGGAGATTGACCCCTGATCCCTATGCTTGCTTAAATAGGCGCTTACTCCCTTGATTCATCATCTCATATAATTCTGACCTATGAATTATATAAATAAATAACACATCATCCAAAAAAAAAAAAATAATGTATTTCTGTCAGTTCAGATTTCTGCCATGTACTGTAGCCTTACGTCAGTTCTAACCTCAAACTACTTGAGCCATTCATTAAGTAGGTGGCCTCCTTTGTGGTGGTGAGCGGCACGCATAAAGGTTTATATGTTGGCAAAAAGTGAAATGGACTATTTAGTGATAAAACAGGAATGTGTGCTGAGGAGAGAGCTTATTGAAGGGGTGAAGTTATCATTTATGAAAGACCTAAATAGAAGCTGCCTAGCACCGTTATTCTCCCTCAGTTGGCCCCAAGGAGGAATCATGAAATAGTTTTCACGGAAGCCCCATGGCACGTTAAAGTATCATAAGGACACAGGGCTGGCAAGATGGTTCAGTGGTCTAAAGCACCTGCTTAGGAAGGTTTAGGCAGCAGGGACCACGGTTCGATCCTCAGCACCACACGCTGTGCCAGATTCACCCCCAGGACAGGCTAAGACTGTCATAATAATACAAAATAAAAGTATGATAAGGACACAAGGGTCAAATGCTCACTTGTTTGCCATCTTTTATTTTCTTAGAAGTGGCTGCAATGCCTTTTGATGATTAATAGTCAAGTTCTCCGTGTCACCAGCATGACTGCACTAGGTGTGGTTATGGGCACATGCCCGTGTTTGCAAGGATGTAGTCTATTTCACTGAAATAGTAATAAAAACAACCTCCACAATCGGCTCATTTTTATCCCATCACCTGCGGGGGTTTTCCATGGCCCCTACCTTACTGATTTCTTCCTGGAAACTACCCTGCCCCAACTCATTCCCTATGTGCATGAAAACCTATCCATGCCCACATATTAAACCATTTTCTCTTGGACATATACGATCTTTTCTTAGAAAGCACAAGCTAGAGAATTACTTCTGTCTTATAGATCTTGATGGCCTTCTGGGCATGAAAGACAGATCGGCATTATTAAAAATATTTTAATTAGTTACTGCATGCCTTGTAAGAAAACCCTGATGCAAATCATTTCTAATTAAGAAAAAGGCAATGGATCGAATTTTCATTAAACTGAAGTAAATAAGTAAGATTCTTTCCTTCCAATAGTGATTCCTCATGTGAGGTGTGTCATAGAGTGAAGATGTCCCCAGTATACTTGATCACGCATATCTGAAAGACTTCAGGATCTTGCCATTATAGAAAGGGAGAGAGAATAAGGTTTAATGCTTACTTATTCAGAGTTTGAAGTAGGAAAGAAAGAACCCAGAATGGTGTGGCAAATTTTCAGGCAAGCAGGGGGACTGAATGCAGACTGTAGTTTATCTAGCTGAGTTTCCAGGGCCTTTCTTTATTAGTCTTCATGTATGCCATGTAGTTACAGTATCACACAGCACAATCAAATTCTTTTTGACACAATAGACCACCACTAGAAATTTATGAAAAAAGTTATTTGATGCCAAGAAGGACTAAAACTGTATTAAGGGTCAGCCAAATAGCTCAGCAGATTAAAGCACTTGCAAGCAGGCTCAAGGGTCAGGGGTTTGATCCCCTGGCCTGCTGTACTGGCTCCACCCCTGGGGTGTGCTGAGATGGTAGTTGAGACTGGGCATGGTGGCACATGCCTAGAATCCCAGCTCTTGGGAAGCTGAACACAAGAAGATCACTATAAGTCCGACCTAGTAGTAAGACCCTGAACACCCTGTAGACCCTTCCCCAAAAGACAAAATAATAATAATAATAATAACAATAATAATAATAACATTAAAAAAAATAAAACCAGATCAATAGCTAAACCATAACAATAACAAAATCAATACCAGTTATATATTATCATGTGGAATTTACACATGAGTTCCTATAGAATATTTTACTTAAGGCCTCATAACAGCTTTGTCCTACCGCAGTCAGCATTCAACGTATCTTTGAAGGAGGACAAGTGAGAGCCAAGCTATGGATGGTCGCTCCCACTTTACAGAAGGAAGTGGAGACTTGAAGGCACTGTAGTAAAGGTTGAAGCCAGGAACTGGTTAAGGCAGAACAGAACAGAATTTCCTTGAGCAAGGCAAAGTCATTTGGCTCACAGCTTGATAGTCCTGTGTACCACACTTTTCTTTTCATGTAAAATGACTAGAGACTTTTGTATAAGGCATACTTGAAAAAAACGTTTGAAGCTATATTATGACAA
This sequence comes from Myocastor coypus, assembly GCA_004027025.1. NCBI lineage: Eukaryota > Metazoa > Chordata > Mammalia > Rodentia > Myocastoridae > Myocastor > Myocastor coypus. The sequence continues at coordinate 21,955 of PVJA010016785.1, forward strand.
AAGATACACTGCTATAAATCTCACTCCAAAAAAATCCTTCCCTTTGCAGCAGACACATGTATCCCAACATTCTTGTCCCTTCATGAAGCAGTTCCAACAGTCCTGCTTCCCAAGTATCTTCAGCTGTGACGTCCTGGCTGCCTTAATGTCCTAAATCAGTTGAAAATGTTCACATTTCATGGCTATTTTCACTTTGAGATGAGCCAAAAGTCAAGCGGTGCCATATCTGGTGAGTAAGGTGGAGGAGGATAGGCTCTAAAGTTTGTATTTAAAAGAAATTGCCTTAAATGTTGTGTATCACTTCAAGACATCGAGGTAGCGCCAGGGCAGTACAAGTAAAGAGACAATACAAAAGAGGACTTCCGGCAAGGCTTCCGAAAAAGGTAAGAACAGTGGGATAAGTATACAGGAAGTGAGGATGTGTATTAGAATGGAGCCTAATGGCAATGTGTCTCTTACTGTAACAAATGGTTAAGAGCTTAATCGTTCACTGCATATTTTAATTAACCCTTCTATGTGCTAAAGAAAGTGTCCCCACAAGGCTTCCATAATAAATTCCAGCTGTGAGCAGAAACTCGGAGTGAGCTGGTCATTTCAGATTGACCACAAGAGAAAAATAAACTCAACTAGATGGATTGACCACGCCTCTCTCTTTTCAGAGGAACATGGTAGATATCTATGTCATTCCCTGTGACAAAGACGACTGCCCCAATTGGGCACTTAAGTGCAAAGAATGAATGCCAGGAGTCAAAATTCAGTATTTACATAACAAGCTTTCTTTGTTTTAGAGAACATAAAACATCTCACTGAAGGGCTGCTTCTTAGACATTAACATCAATGATGCAAATACCCTTTTAAGAGTCTCTTATGTGTAGAGGCATGGGAAGCCTGACCCAGACCTAGTTCCTCTTCTTTCTTATTAATACAGTCTCTGTGTGATCAGCCACATATCCTTCAAGGATAAGTGAAAAAATTCACACAAAACAATTTTAAGCAATTCTGAAAAGAGAAGTAAGTATTCCATTAGTAAGCCCTCTGTTATGGCTTATGTCTAGTTGTTCCCCCAAAGCCTTATGCAGTCATGGGGCAGGGACTTCTATAGATTGAGACTTGACTCATGAGTCACTGGGATTATGTAATTTAGTACTGATCTAGAGCTTGAGACTTGATCCATGATCCCTGGGATTATGTGTTCTAAGTACTTCTGGGATTATGGGTGTAGCCAAAGGCAGGTAGGCTAAGGCAGAGAGCCGATGTAATTTAAAAAGAAAGACAGAGAGACAGAGTCTCGTTGTTGCTCTCTGCTCCCCTGGTTGTTCTTTTGCCTCTGTCGCCATTATTGCTGTTCCACCACCATGAACCAGATGCTCTCTGCCCTATTCCACTCAGTTTGGCCAGCCGAATATGAACTGAAACCTCCAGTAGCTGTGAGCTAAATAAACCTTTCCTTCCTTCATTTTGGGTGTCGGGTATTTGTCCCAGCAACCAGTAAAAAGTAACTAAGACACCCTCTCTTTATCCTGCTCACTTTTTACATCTCTGCCTAAAACTGATGTAATAGTTAAATCTACAAGAGAGAAACAGATATCTGTGACAGAAAACTGACCTTGACTCTATACCATAGGACTAGCAGAGCAACAGTATGGAGAAAATCTGAGGAACTGATAAAATTGCAGCACCACCATAAAAGTACCTTGACTTCCATGCAAGAAAAATTTAATTCTATTTATTTGTCGCTGTCATTTCATTTGTTTTACTAATGGTCCAATCTAACCATAATCTGATGAACCCCATCTCCTCACTTTGGCAACACGACCAAAAAAAGATCCAGAATGTTTTTATTATAACTGAGATTTAAAAAGAAAGACCAGCTGAGTTACGTACGGACCAGTGTTCCATGCTAATGTGAGATAAAAGAGGAAGATGAGTTTCCTTAAATGAGGCGACCGGAAATGGAACTTTATCAGGAGTCTGAGTCATGCCAGAAAGATGAGGCTGCTTAGGATCCTGCATAATGATACGCAGGAGATGGGGAGTGACGTGGCTCAAGCTTGAGGATTTCAGAGTGAGTGATCACGGAGATTACAAGAGGGACAAGCAGTTTGGGACTGGAGTGATAGCCCCTGAATGGGGCGACTAGAATGGAAAGGTCACACACCAGGAGTGAAATCCCTTTATCCAGGTAATTCAGGACAGAAATATTCTATCTATATCTGTAGCCATAAATATAGAGAGATATGTAGGCATGTGTATGAAATATCTGGAGTAGGAAATCTAAAGAGAGTACAGACTCAATAAATGTAATCTAAAGCCACCCATAAAACAGAGGACGGAAATTCACATGGGAAGGCTTTCTCTCCAAAGGCCATGTAAGATGCATACTTCCACCCCAGCCCCTTCTCACTTCCCTCCACTACAGAACATCACATTACAAGGGGGAAAGATGCACACAGAGAGCTAACTGCCAAAAGCATGTGCATTCTATGAAAACCTAGCACAGAAGGGAGCAGGAATTTAAAACCACTTGTGAATGTGGTTTTACATGCTGCAGTCCATGCCTGTGGATTTCCAGGGACAGTGGCTCTCAATGCAGGTGACTTTGCTCCATGCCAGGATGCTTCTCAATGCCTGGAGTCACTTTGGATTCCTATACCTGAAGTCGGGAGGTGCCGCCTACACCTAGATGTTGTGTGGCAAACACCCTGCAACGCACAGGATCAGCTCTCAACCTGAAAACAAATAAATACCCACACAGTATCCAAAATCAGTGTAGAGTACTTCAAAGCTATGGCAAAATCTCCCCAGAGCAGGGACAGGACTATTAAGGCATGTGGGACCACAAGATCAAATCCTGGTACCTGCACTTTGCAAACCAGGCACTTTAATCTGCTATGCTATCTAGCTGGCCCTTTGGTAGAATATTTTAAAACCCCACAAAAACTATAAATGTCTTACACAGGCTGCCCCTAACATGTATTATATACCTGTTGATTTCTGATACATTATATTGGATATCTTATAATATTTTCTTAGCATACCAGGATGGTCTTTTGAGTCACATAGGATTGTTAGCCCCACAAGAAAACACGTAACAGCACTGCTGCATAAAAATGTGCTATATGGTCTGTAACTTTGGACGCTAGTCAGCTTTGAATATATTTCTTTGTTCAAAGAATACATCAAAAGTAATCATAGTTATTAAGCACACACTACTTAGCACGCACAAGCTGAAGAACAGTGCAAAGATAATATGAGTGCATCCTCAGTACACTCTGGAGGGACAGGTATCTCTTTAATAGCTTTACAGTACTCTGAGGCTATGTGAGATCCAGTTCCATATCTAAGGTCATGGAAGATTAAAGTGTAATCATGAAATGATTACTCGACTGGATGCTTGCTCTCAAGTAGATCTGGGTAGAATTTTTTTAAAAATGTATTTGGCATAGGGTCTCACTATGCAGATTGGACTTCTAGTGATTCTCCTGTTTTTAGCCTCCCCAGTGCTGGGATGACAGGTGTATGCCACCATGCCCATACTTGGTCACTAGCTCAGCGTGCCCCAGGGACAGGACTGTTAAGGCATGCAGGACCGGAGGGTCAAACCCTGGTTCCTGCGATTGCTAAAGCAGGCACTTAATCTGCTGAGCTATCTCACTGGCCCTTTGGTAGAATATTTTAAAAACCCATAAAAACTACAAATGTCTTACACAGAATGCCACTAACATGTATTATATATCTGTTGTCTTCTGATACGTTGTACTGAACATCATGTAATATTTTCTTCACATACCAGGATGATCATGATGAATACCCCTAACCCTGTGCTGCAGTGTCCACTGAATGTAAAGAAGTGTGTGGGACTTCCTGTGTCTTAACTAGATGGCCCCAGCGCTTTTAGTTTTTCTATGCAATCTTTGTCGTTTCTATTTCGCTGCCTTTTCTGGTCGAGTTGGAACTGTCTCTTTTAACTAGAGTCACTGTGCTGAACTTCAGATGCTGGTAGTTTTTTATAGAATTAAAAAAGAAATCTCCAGGACCATTAGAACTGCATCTAAAATAAGAGTGTCAAAGAATCTCCCCTAGTGTCGGGGGAGGTGAGGAAGATGTGCGTCAGGGCCTCAGTTTCAGCTCCTTTGGATCTCTTTGGCCTTTATTTCCTGGTTTGCAGTTGATTTCCGTGTAGCTGATTTGCTGGACCTACGATTTTCAGGCTCACAAGGCCTTACAATAACTAACGCTCCAGATCTCATAATTTAGAAAATCCTACATTTGCCTGTGTTCTAATCAACTGTGTGTGATACTTCCAACAAGCTCTGCATAGCTACTGACACTGCAACCTGAATACATCGCCAAATAATGCCTTCAGCTTTAAAACACACAGCTCCCCATTTTTAAATTGAAAAAAAAAAAAAAAAGATTAAAACACTAATATAAAATCTACCAAGTAATATACATAGCAAGATAATAGTTTCAAAGGCCTTTTTATTTGAGGGAAAGCCACGCTAATCCAATGAGGCCTGTGAGCCTATTTTGTGTTTCTCTTCACTCTGTCCTTGCTCCTGTGGTGAAGGCAAAGGACCTTATCAGTGCTTTGCAATTGCATGGTGCCCTCACAGGGGTGCCAGGAGGTCTAACTAGCATGATGGGACACATCTGTGGTTCTTGAAAAGTCAGAGAAAAATAAAGTCACAAATTTGCTACATAATTTGTCAGACCCTTGTTTTAAAAACGTATCACGGCTAACTAGAGGTCCAACATTATTTGATGTTAGCAAGACAGTTTGGCATTCCGGCTCGTGCTGTGGCAGGCTGAGCCCTGAGTTACCATCTCCTGCGTTCGGGCACCCGGAAGCTGGTGAGGCAGGGTGCCGTAGTGCCTCTGTGGCTCGTGCGTGGCTCACTGCTTCCCTCTTTCAACCAAGATTAGATGCTCGTTTGCAAAAGTGTTCCCCTGGGTGCCTAAGTGCTGCTACCAGCAGTTTTATTGCCTTCTGCCAGGACTTTGTGAAGCTGAACAAGCTGCAGCCTTTGCACTAAGATCATCGTGGAGCACAAGGTGAAGCCCAGCTTGGAAGCGAGCAAGAGCGAAGCGGAGCGTGCTAACCAGCAAATGAAATTTCAGGGTGAGTTAGCTCTACACTAGGAAGCAGGGTATTTTGAAAATGAAGGGCTAGCATGAGAAGAGATTTTTAAAAATTGCTTTTCTTTTCTGTCACAGTTTTATGTAACTTAGCTTTGCAAAGAAAATAATTCACTTCTTCCGTGGAAGATGTATTTCTGCAGGCAAGAGAAAAGAAAACAAGCTCGTCGGCTACATATCAAAGTAGTTAACTGAGCAGAGACCAAGGAAACCGTGAAAGGTGGCTACGTTCCCACGTGAAATACCGATAGGCTGGGAACTTGCTCTGCAGAAATCCTCACGTGGCACAGGCAGGAAGCCCGGGTGGCAGGCCTTTTGCAGAGGACACGAACGTAAGGCCTCCGTGGTCCCTGCGTTTGAGGAACTGGTGGTCCAGACAAAAGAGTGAGCAGCTTCTCTGCACAAGTGGGCCATAGGCTGGGAAAAATCAGGCTTGAAAGTCCCCACAGGTGAGACCAGCTGCCGATGTTCAGAGACGGTAAAGCACGAGCTATGGGTGCTTCCCCTTCTCTTAGGAGCCCAGGAAATTACAACTGGCAACGCAAGCTCTAGTGAGACATTAGTGTGCTGTCCCACGAAGAAGGAGTGATGTATCAGTGGCCCTTTATTTTCCCTCTGCATGTCCCACTAAAATACACAAACCCAAAAACATGGTCAGATATTGTGAAAGCAATAGAAATTAATAACATCTAGCAACAATTTTTTCCACAACTGGGAAAGTCAATCCTCTTCTGTTTGGGGTGAGCATGTGGACTTGTCCCCAGCCATTACTCATACACACAGGTCTAGAAAGTCCTAGAAGCCATCGATCTCTCCTACTGCAGCGCTCCTTACCAGAAATTTGACATCAGAAGTCTGAAACCTCAATCAAAAATCAGTAACCTGACATCCACTTCCACACATGTACCCCAGCAAATGATGCACAGAGCTACCCAAGATGTTTTTTTCTGTCTCCTGACACTGGTTAATCACTTACATCAGGGTGAGGCATCCCCTCTATATGGAAATGGGAATCCTGCAAGGCCCAGGGCTATGTATGGAAATCCCAGGCAGGAAGGAACCCAAGCTTAGAGGCGGGTGCCAAAGTCCAACAGTTTCAACTCTACCTCTGAGAGAACAAGAACTGAGAAATTCTTTCAGATTGACAAAGACAAAGCTTATTTTTCTGAATAAGACGAGGCTCTGGAAGCAGAAAGTGCTTCTGTATCAGGCAGAGGATCCTAAGTTCCCCTCTAAGCATTGGGGAGGGCTGTTCACAAATCTGTTGCACTCCTATGAAGCTGACTAAGGAAGAAGAACACAGAAGTTTATATTTTGAAAGCTCTAGGCTTGAATCCATGCTGGAGAGGTAAATGGGGGTTGAGGTGGGGTGGTCAGGAGGAAAAGTGACCCCAGCTACAAATCTGGGCAATGAGGGAGTTCCTGTAAAGGTATGGAGAGAGAGAGAGACAGAGACAGAGACAGAGACAGAGACAGAGACAAAGACAGAGACAGAGAGAGACAGAGAGATTCGACATGAAAAGAAGAGAAAAGAGAAATTTTAGAATGTCTTCTTTGTGAAAAGACTGCAGTAGACTTGTTCAGGTAGGACGTGGGTAATGAAATGAAAAGGGTATCTACAGAAATATGATCTTTGATAATGAAAAAGCCCAGCTAAGAATAGCAAGGTGACAATTCCACATTAAGAGCCTAATGAATAAAGCTGCCACTGTAAGGAATGCAAACATTGAGGTGAACAAAAATTTCTCCCAGTACTATGAAAAGAGGAAAACAAGATCGTAAGAGGGGCAACAAGTTTACATCTACTTTATAAATAATCTTTATCCCTACAAACTGTCTTAACTAGTAAGATGCAAGTAACAAGCAAATAAATGGATTATTCCCTGAACTAAAGATCGACCAGAGTCTATTTGTTCCAGACAAATGTTATCGCCTAGCAAGTAAAATGACAGATGTTTTAAGGATAAACCTCTTGCTACCTAAAATCAGTGAAAGCCAAAACTGGTAGTTCTGTGAGTTCTCCATGCAGAAGGCAGAAGGAGCCACAGCCATTCATGGCTTTTCCATTTGCAAGTTGCCTCAGCGAAGGCCAGAAACTCTAGCTTGGCATAAAAATTGTACTTCAAGTTTTATCACCTCAGCATATGCTGCTAGAAATGGAAAACCCCTCTCATCTCCTCCTGCACCTCACTCTGATGAGATTGTACATAGTCCATAGGCTTCATTCACCAGGGCGGAAGTAGGAAGGAAAAGGGAAGAGAAGAAAAGGAAAGATCAAAGAAGAGAGGGAGTCACCTCAAGATCATCCCCTAGCACGGTGGTTCTCAATCTTTCTAGTTCCGTGACCCCGCAATACAGTTAGTTCCTCATGTTGCGGTCACCCCAAACCAAAAAATAATTTTGGTGCCTACTTCAAAACTGTAATTTTGCTACAGTTATGATTCGGAATGGCTTTAGGCGACCCCTGTGTTTTGGTCATTCGGCCCCCGCCGGGGTCGCAACCCACAGGTTGAGAACCGCTGCTCCAGCAGCAACTGACTAATATAATAATTAGAATCACAGCTATAAATAATATATTTTAAAAGATACTTTCTTCATCCTCCAGAGGTGATATCTTGGCTTTACTTAGGGCAAGTTGTCCTGTGTAGACTAATGATCCCTCTCCTTAGCTTGCTTCTGCCATTCTTTTTTAAAAAATTTTTTGTATGTATTTGGTACAGGATCTCACTATACATCTTGGACTCATAGTGAGCCTCCTGTCTACAGCCTCCCCAGTGTTGGGATTACAGGCATGAGTCACCATGCTGGGTCTCATGGCCAGCTCAGGGAGCCTGGGTGTGGGGCTGGCACAGCATGTGGTGCCAGGGATGGAATCTCGGTCCCAGCACTTGCCTAAGCAGGTGCTTAGTCTGTCGAGCTATTTTGCCAGCTCTCATTGGCATTTCAAACTCATTTGCATAGATTTGAGTCACTGGGTGGACTCTATGCAGGCAAGGTGGTCACTCAGGGGTACGGACTGACCTGGGCCCTACGCAAAGAAGAGAGCCTCAGCTCTGACCCTATTTTTATTCAGATGCCATGTTTAAAGCTGGGACTTTGACACCTAATTCAAATTTTTAAAGGGGCTTTTCTTTTGTCCTTTGGGCATCATTTTCATTATAGATCAAGATCCAGCTATCACGGCATATCTTCTGCAAATGTTTCCTCTTGTCCCTTTTTATACTTAAGAGTTTAATTCGCCACCTGAAGAAATAAATCTTGATGGCAGATTTTAACTAAATAATGACCTCAACAAATGCACCAAGATCTGCTCGGCACTTTTTATCTCCAGCTGTCTTTGGGAGACCCATTTCTCTGGAAAGCTGAATTCTTCTCTGGATTCTTCTAGCAACTCATGACTCTACTGGTAACCCCATCTCTCAGTGAGGGCTTGAAGTACATGGTTAATTAGTGCAGGGAGCAGGACCTGAGTTCTGGTTCTCCTCAGTGTTCTTTCAGGCCTGGACCCCAAAAAGCAGTGACGTGCAAGTGCTCCTTGGGAGGGTTGGGTGGGGACAAAGTAGCAAACAAGCACAGTCATTGTGTGGAAGCACTTACTAAATGCATCAGTGACGACCGTAATTTTAAGTAGCTGGCAGGTAGAAGGGATAGATCAATGTGTCTTTAAAATGGGAAGGGTACTAGATTTAGAACTGGAAGACCTAAACAAAATTTAAGAAGTGCTACAGTGTCGCGTTGAATACAAGTCTTCCCAAATGTGTTAAGGGTTCAATAGCATTCATTTGATACACTTGTTCTGGAGGTCAGATGCAATTCTTTTATCAAAGTCCCCCATGCAAAGGGTAGCACAAAGTAGTATCGCAGTCAATCAGGCCAAAGCTTATAAAAGATGCACTCTTTGTTTTTCATGCACAACAAAACTGGCGTCCTCTGCTGCCCACACAGAAAGAGGTACCAGAGTACTGTTAGCCAAACACACTGATGGCACTCCATTTGTCCCTTCCTGTTCATCTATCTTCTTGAGGGTAGCCTTACCATAACTTATAACTTTCCTGATTTGGTGGCCCTCATGCCACGGGAGTCACTTAGGAGCTAATTTATCATCACCATTAAGCATAAAGAAACATGCAAGCCATCTAATATTAAATGAGCTTGAACTCTTGTTGGGTATTATTTTTCCCCTCTCAGAATGGCTTCTTTGAACTTCGATCAATATTTCTGGTGGAAGATACGCAAATAAAATGTCTTCCAGCTTGTTCCCAAGGATTTCGCCTTTGCCATACGTACAGATCCTACAAGACTGGTTACAACGTTTATTTGTTAGATGCTTTGCAATTCACCTAGAATTTTCTTGTGCATTAGAGAATCACAGTAGGTAGACTGGCAGGACATAAAACCCATTATGGTTTACAGCTAGAATAAAGGCTTTTGTACTGAAGGTTTAGTTCCTAGCTGCTGGTGTGACTGGGAAGGAGCGGACACCCAGGAAGTGGGGCACAATGTGGAAGACGTCGTCCCTGCAGGCATGCCTTGGAAGGCTCATTTGTTCTCGGGGCCAGTGAGCTCACACCTTCCCATCAAGGTGCTTCCTTTCTCCAGCCTAAAGCATTGGAACTAGCTGATCATGGCCTAAAGCCTCTAAAAGCATGAGCCAAAATAAATTTTTTGTTCTTCAAATCATTGTACTCAGGCATTTTATCACAGCACTGGAAAACTGGCTAATGCATAATCCTGTTCTAGAGTAAACACCTGAGTGGTCACAGTAGCCACATGAGCTGCTCTGATACTTGCCACTGTTGCATGATAAAAGTTATCATGAGGCCTGGGCAAATAGCTCAGGGGATTAAAGCACCTGCAAGCAGGCACAGGGGCCGGGGGTTTGATCCCTGAGCCTGTCGTGCCAGCCCCACCCTGGGGTGTGCTGAGACAGCAATTGAGACTGGGCAGATCTTTGGAGGCTGTTAACAGGCAGATCACTATGAGTCTGATCTAGTAGTGAGACCCTAAACACCCTACAAACGCTTCAATAAAAAATACACACAAAAAAAGTGATTATGGATCATGGCTATGAAGGCTTAACAGTACTCCACTTTTTAAGACATCAGAGATGGTATCACTGGGATTTTAAAGTTAAACCAAATGCCTTCTTCCTTGCCTCATATCTTAATCTTTCATCCTGTACTAAAAAAATTGATTATGCAATATGAAAAACACACCTTCACCATAAAATGAAGAGATGACATCATTCAAAAACTTTTCATTGCAGGTTGGACAAAGGTTAGCAACTAAAGAGTGCTGGATGTGCCTATTGCTTGTTTGAGAGGAGTCAGAGCTATGCCAAAATGTTGAAACCATTCTGAACCATACAGTGTCTGACTTTAAGTCTATGAAAACTGCAACATGTATTACTTCCTTAATTTTTTTAAAAGGATCTTAAAAATCACCAAGTCTTCAACCGTGCATAGTTTTTTTACTGCTCTTTCTTGTAGTGCAATAAAGAACTCAGTATATATCTAAACAATGTTCCCATTCTAAAACATTACTAATGGTTTTTGTACAGTTAAGTAAGCTAAAAGAAATTCAGAAAACATTAAGAAGCAAGAGGAAACATTCAGAATCTCACTTGAAGTTCAAGGGAAATTTTGTTCCTAATAATATAACACAATCAGGACCACAGTTGACTAACAGTAATCAAAAATGTGATTTCTTTTTCTTTTCTTTTTATTTTTTAAAGAGAGAAATGTGATTTCTGTGTTAAAAAGCTTGAGCTTTTTTATTGGAACCCAGTAATTACAAATATTTACTAAATGCCTGCCATATTTTATTACTGAGTTGAGATGCAAGATTAGGTATAATATCTCCTTACAGAATTCCAGCAATGATTCAATATGAAAAAAAAAATGTCAAGCTAGTCATAGTTCTAGGAATAATTGCAAGAAAAAGGAAGGAAATGAAGCCTGAACTACAGATAAGCCAGAGTGAGGATCAGATAGATGGCTATGTCCTTGCCATAGATAATAATGCTTAAGTCACTATATACTTTGTCTAATATCTTGAGTAACTGTGACTGGCACCTGTGGTGTGATTTCTGATTCAAGATATTTAATTCAATTAATAAAAGAAGAGGGCCTTTCATAAATAAAATATAATTAGTAATGATGACCTTGAATTAACAAAGGTTCTGATCAAGTTTCTGTTTCTTGCTTTTGGCTGGGAACATATATCAAATTTTAATATACTAGGAAATCATCTTCATTTCCCATGCAGTTAAAACAAAGCCAATATAGGAGATTTTTCTATGAAATGGAAGATACAAACTCTCACGAAGGGCCAGGGAGATGGCTCAGTGGTCTAAGCATCTTCCTGGCAAGCTCCAGGACCTGGGTTGGATCCCTGGTAAAGCATGCTCTGCTAGCCCTGCACTGAGCCTGCCACTGAGACCAGGCATGGTGGTGCACACCTGCAGTCCAGCACTGGGCACACTGAGACAGAAGGACCACTAAAGTCCCAGCTGCTGAGCAAGACCCTGCACCAAATAAATAGGTAGATATATGAATAAATGATTTTTAAAAAAGCTTTGGGGAAATAAATGAATGCAAAACTTTAGCACTCCATTTGGTAACAATAAAATAAATGCACAGAAAAAGGCCATGGCATTTTCTCATTTTAAATATCATTTTTCTCTTTTGTTTTATTTTTTATTTTTCAGCAGTGGAAATCAAGCTCAGGGTATCACACAAGCTCAGCAAGTGCCCTAATGCTGAGATACATCTCAGACCACCGAAAATCTTTCTGTTCCAGTATCACTTATCAGCAGCATCACACACACAGACATTTTTACCTTAAATGTCAAACTCATACACTGCCATTTCTGTTTGAAAGGAAATACACCAGCGTTGGCTTAAATTCAAAGTAATGGTTTGTTTGCTACAGTATCATGGATCATAAGCATTATTGATGGTTCTGCTAGAATACACTGGCATACTTTAAAACAAATGTCTTAGTAGCTTTGTAGTTAAAAGTTGGAAAGACTACCATTCTCCATTAACATTACGCGTTGTCTGAAAGCCTTTATTAAATGGAAAAGTCAGATATGTATATGTCTTTTGTGCCATATTATTCAATTTTGTTTAAGTTAAAAATTCATTTTCAGTCTGCCTACTTTCTATAGGAAACTGCAAGGAATTTATCACCTTTTCTATTCCTTGCAAATCACGAAAAGTATCGGGGGTGCTCATTTAGAGTCAGGATATTTTAAGGAAAGTTTCCACGCCTTCTTCTCGCCCTTTTATAAGTCCAGTGAGACCTAACTTCAAATGTCATGACCCTTCTGTACACTCTGAAAGTACAATACAAAAAAGTAGTATAATGAGTCCTGGAAGCCTTCAAGTCTTCAACGTCAATGATTGAATATTGAAATAAACATATTTTATAACACTAGCTATATTTTGGGCTGAGTCTATGGCCAAACACTTACATACGCCTGATCTTGTCTAAATACACCTGATTTATTGTGTTGATACACTGTTAGATAGGTGAATCTGCCTATAGTTATAGAAGCCTTTATTTATACCTGGCACAACTAAAAACGGGAAAGAGACTTGTCTAATAAAGGTGGTCAGTGCAAACATGCTGTTGCCCCAGTATTCAATGATCCTAAGAAGATTGCATAATCAGTTCTCTTTAACCTCATTGATAGTGGAATCTTACCTAACAGGTAATCAAAGAGTGAAAACTTTAAAGTACCAACAGTAATATCAACACTGCAGTGATAAAGAGGAGGTAAAAGGAAACTATGATAATACGCAGGTGCTAGGTACATAGACTGATAGCATAACCATAAATCACGACATACTCTGACACAAAGCTACTGTATGTGGAAGCAAAACACCAGTGTGATGTCATTTACATGGCACCACTCAGAAAGTTAGATAATATTCATTTACCAAATAAAGATGGAGCATATCCTGGGTATTACATAGTCCTGTACAAAGGCATCCTTTGTTGAGTTTCACGTAGTTTAAGTGCATGCAATTACTTGCAAAGATTTTTGATGACAAGGGGAGGAAATGGATTCCTCCATTTTCCAACTTTATCTGTTTGAGGCTGGGTTTCTCAGTATACTTTGAACAAAATAGTTTCATTACTAAATGATCGTGGATGCATATATGGGAATGCCTCCGTTTTCTATTATACCTGGCATTAAAAGATCTTTGTTAAAAAAGCAAAGCAATGATTTTCTCATTAACCATTTGTCCTGAAAAAATATAACTGTTTTCAGAAACTATACCTATATCAGCATGCCATCATTTATTTTAGTACTTATTTTGAAGTGAATTAATGGTTCACTCTAAAGTTCTAATTTTTAATTTCTGCTAAGATAGACATCAGTTAAAAAGATATATATTAGTAGTACAGCTCTCATAAACAAGGGCTTAATTCTCAATAATTTTGAAGTGCATAGATTTGCTGAGATCAATAATATATAGACAATAATATATAGACACTCCGTAAACACAGCAACATTTTAATCATCATGTATAAACAGTATAAATGTTATACAACAAATATATGTGAGTCTATATATTGACATATATCTACAGGCAGATAGGGCCTTCTTCAGTCTCAAGGAAATTCTTGACAGAGCTGTAGAGGCTGAGATCAGAAGGCAAGTAGGTGGTGCCCAGGTGGAGGGATGAGGCTGAACTGAACAGCGATCTGAGCTCAGTAGGTGCGAACTTGTGCAATTTGCTTCCACCGGATTGTGGATGAGTACCTCGGGCAGAATGTCACTTTAGCCCTTCTTGAATCCCAGTTTTGTTTATTTTTAATCCATGACCTAGCAAGGAAACTGGCATATCATCAGAGTGTGCAAATGGGTTGCTTTATTTTCTTATGAGTACATGATTCACTACTTGAGGATTCCATTCGCCACTGGGGCTTAGTACATACACATAATGTCTTCTATCTTTTTATGTTTTCATTATCTCCCTCCTTTGATCAAATAAATGCAAGTATAAAAAGAGAAGAGGCCTTTGAGGAAGGAAATGACTAAATTATGAATGGCTTTATATACCCAAGCAAAGGCATTTGGATAATCCTACAGAGATGCTAAGGAGGCAGCAGAAAAACATCAAAACAGTGATGCTACTATTCTTCTGCCTACAAAAACATCTCGCTAGCAGTTTAATGCACTGTGAGTGACAGACAAAGTATTAAGTATTCAGGGAATCTTTCAAATCATGTTCCATTGACTGCTTCTTCTGCATTAGGAAAATGGAATTTAACAATCAGTAAACCAGAGCGGTATCTGAGCTTCCAAAATAAATCCCAAACCGCCAGTTTCTTCGCAAAAAAAATCATCACAAGAAGCACCAAAAAAGTAGATGGAGATGCCCTTCACCATGCACCAGCTGTTTGTCTCTCTCCTGAAGAAAGCCAAACATGAACTACCTTTCTGAGATCTCACACACGGTCTACAAAGATCCAATGAGAAGACGAATGGGCTAGACCTTTCCAGATCTGTCAGGTGGAAGCAAAAGGCTGCTATGAAATATAAACAGTCAGCTTCTTGGCGAATTTTAAGAAAAAAGCAACAATAAGGGAAATACAATATCATCTACGGCCTCAAGCTCACCAAGCCCATGCTCACATTATGCTACCATTATGTCATGTTAATTTTAAATGACTAAGTAGCTTTTGCTTAAATGGTAGGCAAAATACAGTCATCTGTCTTTTGGATCATACAACAAAGCAGCCCACATAGGCAAGTTCTTTATTGTACCATGGAAGGAAGCAAGACCTAGGGAGAAGGAGAGAATATCTCTTACTTAACATTGTATCTAGTAAATGACCAACCACCACCAAAATGAGGACTTATTTTGACTTCTCGCCCAATGATCTTGTAAAATAAATTTTCAGAACTACAATGAAACCCACAAATAACGCAGCGGCCTTCTGTGTTCCAGAGAGCCCTATAGTTGAGAGATAGGAATGGGATAGAATGAAAGAGGGTTGTAAACAGAGGCTGACCCTCCAATACGTAACTCCCACACCAAATGTTCTGAGGGAACTGCGGATTTGTTATAAGTGTATTGAAAATGAAACTCTCTTGCTGGAAAGATAAACAAATCCTGACAATATCAGACTTCTCTTTAAAATTTGACATGTGCAAATCTGAAAATTGCAAGCCAACAAACACATTAAAATCATCCCCATCTGATAGCTGAGGAGTCCTTTCTATCTACCCCAAACTCCTGCACATGCAACGCCAGGCAGCTTCAGAGGACGCATACAGCTTTCCCGTCACCCACCATCACATGTTACCACAGCACACACAAGAGGGCCAATTCCTGAAAAGCCACAGCTATTTACTAAACTGCTGCAATGATAAGACAAACAAACTTCTTTAAAAAGAAAAATCACAAGAGGAAAAACAATACTAACAGCGTGCGCTTTTTCTTGCTCTCTTTATTAACCAGTTTGCTTAAATTTCCATGAACATTTTAGTAGCTGAGCTTACCTGCTGCAGTTTACCCAAGACAGCCATAGAAACAAGCAGCCCAATTATGTGGAATGCTAGGAACCCTTGTCAATAGGGGAAGAGAGGCAAATGTTCTACTGGGGGCACAGGCCTGGCTCTGACCCTCTGAGCCCTCTCGCCTCCTCTCTCCCATTCTGCCCGATTTCAGTGCAAGTCCTGTGGGTTCTTGCAGTGTTCTGGGTTTAATGCAACATGCACCTGGTCTACAAACAAACAAACAAAGCACCGACTCTAATCTGTGTCAAAGAGAAGTGTGCGTAGAAGAGGTGCAGCCGATGAGCAATAACTTCCACTTGAAGGCTTTCTTGGAAGAAGGTAATGTCTGAAACAGGTCTATATGAGAAATGGAAGATGAGATGGGGCTGGCAAGATAGCTAAGCAGACTAAACACCTGCTTAGGCAAGCTCAGGGACCGGGGTGCAATCCCTAGCACCACACGTGGTGCCAGCCCTAGAGATAGGGAATGGTGGCTCACGCCTGTAATCCCAGCTGAGGGAAGCTGAAAATAGGAGGATCTCTACAAGACTGAACTGTTTAGTGACATACTGTACCAAATACATATATACATGCATACATACATACATATATACATACATACATACATACATACATACATACATACATTAGAGATAGGCAGTTTTTATCTATGAGCAAATCCAGGTAAACCGGTGCCCAGAGCTTCCTGGACAAGAGAAGATGCTCTCCTCACTGATTTACTCACCGCATGTGCATATTTATGCTAGCTGACTGTCTTGAGGGGCCCCAGGACCAAGCACAAGGAGGTCTTCAGTGTCAACAAGAAAAGGGCAAAGGACTTTATTACTCAGACAAATACAACTTACCTATAATAGTAGACCACAGACCTCCATAAAAACTACATCCACAGCTCTTCCCAAATTTCCCAATCCTTGATTCCAACTCACTAAATCTCTCACTAAATGATCACTCCCACATATTTTTCTTCCCTTTCCCACCATCTGTCTGCCACTGTCATTAGCAGTTTTATCCTCAAAATGGAAAGGGCCTGAGCAGAAAGTGAAGGACAAGCCGCAGAAGTGGGTGTCGCCTTGCAGACAGTCTCAGGACTGAGTGGCTGGGAGCATGGAACGCGCTCAGTAGCTGGAGTCTGAGCACCGGCCAGGCCCGGTGCAGTCCTCGGACTGAGAAGCAATGGAATCTACATGGGTTGCGCCATGGCTATGACCTCCGTTACACAGGTGGGACGGCCATAGAGCTCTTATTAGGGTGGATACTGTGTTCTTCAAGTCAGCAAACAAAAGATTCCTTCGGCAGTGGGACATCTCCCACCAACAGGGGACTGGCTAAAGAAAATTGGCTACTTTTGCACAATGAAGTTTTGCAGGGCTGTGAAGAATATAAACTTAAGTCACTGGTAGGAAATGGAAAAATGTACCTTAAAACTATAACATTAACTGAAACAAATCTGGCACAAGAGCTTAAGTATTTTATGATTTCTCTTAAATAAGCAACTCAAAGTGTAAATAAATTAGAGAGAAAAATAGAAGATGGATAAAAGGAAACAGAGTTAGATCTTCTGCAAATCAAAAAGGGGAGGCATTGAAGGTATTAAAATGTGTCATATACATGTACCAATTATCTACCATGCATGAAGCCATTGTCCATTACAAGCACATACGTACAGCATTTTTGCGTGAGACTATTTAAGAAAACAGAATTTCAGACTATTAAGATAGGTGACATGAATAATCAAAGGGGGAATGTAGATATTCATTCTTTTATAAGATTATCATACAATTTATTATGAAAACCTAAACATTTTTGAGAATACAAAGAGATGCTATTAATTATCACCCCAAGATGACGAGGTATAAATCTAGATGAAGTCCTCTGCTGGCTGTCCATCTCTTCACCTGGATCCATCAACCTAAGAGAGAAGCAGATTTTGCAAGATTTTATGTGTGAAGAGTCAGATGCTGAGAAAGATGGTAGTGACTTGTCCAGGACAGACAGAGTGAGCCTTCAGTACCTGAAGAATAATGCTTCCAGGTTGCCTTAACTTGGGAGAGATTAAAAAGGCAAATTGAAAAGCAAAACTCGCACCAAAATTTGTGCAAACTTTCTCTTAGGCCTGTGGTGCAGCCACAATTTGCACTGGCCGTGAAAAAAATTGTGTGTGTTCCACCAGGGTCAAAATGAGTACAGGGTCCTAACCTCCAACTCAGATGGTCAGGGTCATTCGGATGACACAAGATAGGTGAAATCAGACGAGAGAAGCTGTGCTCCAACAAAGCCTATTTGTATGGAGAATGAAGACCCTAGCGGGAGTCCATCAAACCCATGCAACCAAAGGGCCATGTCAGTACTCTCTACAGCTCAAATAAAGGCATGAAGTTCTTCTTTCTCCCTCTTTGTGCTGAGTGACTGGAATTCCATCTTTGGGGAACTCCTAACCCAGTTCGCATCGCTATAAGCCCAAAGGATAAATATAATAGTATTAACTGACGAAAGACTTCCACAGCAAGGTAGGACGGCTTTGGAGGAAGAGATACACTATTCTGGAAGACAAGAAACCTAGGAGACCCACACTGTCTTCCTTACTCTTTTTATTAGTGACACAAGATACCCTACATTCAAAAGTTAGAAAAGGAAAGGTTTATTTTAGCCCACAGTTCGTAGAGGTTTTAGTTCATAGCTGGCTGGGTCCAAGACAAGACATGGTAACAGAGAGATGCTGTGGAGGAGAGACAGTCCACAGTATAGCAGGCAGGAGGCAGCAAGCAGCAGCCTTGATCCTTACTTTTCCTTTTATTCCATTGAGGCTGCAAGCCTATTGGTTAATATAAGCCACACCCAGGGTGGGCCGTCCCATTAGCCACACTCGAAACCATGTTAAACCAATCAGTCAACTAATTTTGTTAGCAGGCATACATAATCATATTTAAGCACCCTAAATCCACCTACCTTAGAAAACGCCATTCAGTGAGCATGAAAGGCTTTTGGGGGCACACTGAGACACAGACCTTAACAAATACCAAGTCTCCCTTTGTATAGAAAATAGGCCTCAGGAGCTGCGCCCCTTTATCAGCTCTCTGTCTGGACTAGAGCTGGCCCAAAAGTATTTCCCATCCTGTTTCTTGTCTCGCCACCTTTCATGGCTTCTTTTATATCTGAAATCCAAAGCATAAGTACATTGAAGAGCAAGATGAAGATAGATGATAGGAAACAGGGAGATAGATCTTCACAAATAGGAAGGGGATGAAGAGATGAAGGGAGTCAGGCCCAGGAGACAGCTTGGTGGTCAAAATGCCTGCCTGGCAAGTGCAAGGAATGGGTTTGAATCCCTGGTATCACATGCTGTGCCAGCCCGAGTCCCAGGAGCACTTTGACCCAGTGACCGAGTCCAGGCATGGGGGTGCACACCTGTAATCCCAATGCTGAGGAGACTGAGACAGGAAGATCATTATGAGTTAGAGCTGCCTATAGAGACTCTGTACCAAACACATAAAAGATTTTTAAAAAGAGAGACAGAGAAATGGACACGGAATTCCAATATGTTATCTACACATCCCAACTTCCCACAGTGATTACAGTTGTCGATCACACACACACACACACACACACACACACATACTGATCATAATTAAACTAATGATAAAGCTTGGACTAGTCACAATGTATAGCAGAGTTGAAGCAAGTATCTCCCTCAGGCCTTTGTTTTGTGGATCACCATGTACCCCACCCCTTTTCATTCCATGACCTGTGGGACAAATCAGAGCAATGTGACCTTGTGTGAGTTAAAAAAATTCAAGTGCAGAACTTCAACCATTCAGTGACTCAAAACGCAGCCCTCTTTGGAGGTCGTGTCTTTGCAAAATTAATCCAATTAAACTGAGTTCTGTAGAGTGGGTCCTAACTCAGGATGATTGGTATCTTTATAAAGAAGGGATGTTTGGAAATAAATATGCATCCAGGGATATACAATACAAGGGCAGACATGGGTCCCAGGTACTGCAAAGATGCCAGTGAAACACAAGAATCCAGGGATCTGCCCCTGGATAGATGTCCCCACAGCCCAGCTGAAACCACCTCTGCCAACACTTTTGGGTCTAGCCATGAGGACTGAGACAATACAATTTTGGACCCACTTGGCTTGTGGTGCTTTGTTATAGCAGCCCTAGAAAACTAAAGCAATGTGCTTTGGACATTCTGTTTCCCTAGTGTCATAAGTCCTTCACCTGCAGCCTGGATTCGCCACTCCTAGTGATAGGATGTCTTGTGGCTCACAGCCTAAAGTGTGCCACAGAGAACATTGGACCTTGTGTCCTAGAAAAACTCCACGGCCACAACACTTACTAATGGTGGGTGTGCCAAACTGAGTCCACAAACTTTCCTCACCTCTGAGCCAGAATCTTCTAGAAAACCACTGAAGCTTGACTGAACCTTGTTCAGTAAGCGAACCTGAGCCCAGCTTGTATACTAACTGGTCAGAACCTCTGTGCTGTAGATGGTTGGGATATAGAGAGCCACTAGAATATCATATTGGGATGATATTGGGATGCTTTCTTAGTGCTACCCAGGATATTGTCTCTGTCTCTGTCTCTCTGTCTCCGCTTCTCTCTCTCTCCCTCTTTCTCTCCCTCATTCTCTGTCTCTTTCTCCCTCTCCCTCTGTTCCTCCTTCACTTCTTGATTCTCTTCTCTCTTTCCCCTCCTCCCTCTTCCCCTACTGAACATTGAATCCTGGATCTTTGAACTGAACTCCTTCTCAGCCTCTGAAAACAGCTTTTGAGATTTGGTCCTGCCAAGTTGCTCAAACTGGGCTCAGGCTTGAGGCGCTCCTCTCTCACCCTCCCACAGTTCTTGAGTTATAAAACCAGGTGTGTTTTATGCATTCACAGAGAGAATTTCCTTCTCTTTGGTCTGTGTATCCAATTGTCTTACTATGAATTTAATTTTTCATAGTGAAGTATTTTTCTAATTATTTTACTGCTTAGTTCAATAAATTTTCTTTGGGGGCCAGTGAGATAGCTCAGCAGTCTAAAGTGCCTGCTTAGGCAAGCTTAGGCAAATGCACACGGACCAAGGTTTGATCACTGGCAATATATGCCATGCCGGTTCTGCCACCAGGATGGACTGAGCCAGCCACACACACACACACACACACACACACACACACACACACACACGTAATTCTTTTACTTCTAATCAGA
>PVJA010016786.1:0-42822 GCA_004027025.1 Myocastor coypus
GTATCTGCTTCCTCTCAGTCCAAAGGGAAGTATATTCTTTCCTTTTTTTTTTTTTCTAAGCAACATAAATAGGGAGGTGGGTCATGCCCACAAACTGTACTCTGTAGAATGATTGTGAGGGCAATATGCAATATGTAAACTTTCAAAGAAAAGAAAGGGGAAAAGAAAAAAAAAAAGGTAATGTGGATTTAGAAAGGTTAATGTTTAACTGTTTGATCAATCTTATATACTTATATGTATTAATCTAAACTGATCTGATGATGAAAATATGTAATATAACCATTGTTAAATTTAAACAATAAAAAATTGAAACAAAATAAATAAATAAATAAAATCAATTTAAACTAAAAAAAAAAAAAAGAAATGAAGCAGGGCAAGGCATGAGGAACAGGAAAAGATACGTAAAATAAAACTGTGGCGTGTACAGGTTTCTAATATTTGTAAAGAACGCAAAGATTGTATGCCATTACATGAGCCAAGATTGGTGATATCAATAGGAATGAAAAATTGTATATGAAAACTGGAAGGGGGAGAAGGGAAGAGAAAGGGATGTAAGAAAGAAAAAAAATGTGATGAGTAGGTCATTACTCCCAGGATAATTAGACACTGCATGAACTGCAAAGCATAATAATAAAATAAAAAAGTAAAAAAGTAAATAATTAGGCCAGAATATTTAGAAAAACTCAACCTCTGTTCTTCTCCTTTATGGATTAGGCAAAGGTTCAGCACACTGCTGAAGTCAAGCTTGTGGTGAACCCAGAACACAACTCCTTCACAACATTTCCACATCCCGAGGTTTTTCTCCTTTCATGCTCCCCCAAACATGACCACCACCAAACGGAGCAGAGCAAATAAGAAAGCCTCCAATAGTTTCCTATCTCCTTTAGATTAAAAACCACGGCTACCTGCATGGGAAAAAAAAAAAAAAAAAAAAAAAAAAAAAAAAAAAAAAAAAAAAAAAAAAAAAAAAAAAAAAAAAAAAAAAAAAAAAAAAAACTTTGCACGTCTTGTCTTGGTTTATGTGTCACTTTCTAATGCACCTTGTCTTAACTGGCTTATTTGACATGTTACCTGGACTCTCTCCTCCTCTAAGCAGAACTCTCAGTTCATGTGTCCATATTGTGCATTTTCACATTCGCACAACATTGGGCGCCTTTTCCTGTGCCACACAAGTCTCACATCATTTCTATCACATTTTTTTCTTTCTTGGCTGAAATAAAAGCAGTAATAATTTTTAAAAATAATCAGCAGAGATCATAAGTTGCCCAGATGATTTCTGTCACTTATAAAACACCTAGTGAATATTCATTAAATTGTTATCTCTTCTTCTTTGGTAAAAATGCCTTTGTCCTCTAAGTTTACTATTTTTCAACCATTTCTTATTTCCAGTGCATGTTTTAATGGTCATGTTCTTCATACAAAAGGAAGTGTTCATATCTTAGCAATAGTTTGTACACCCCACACCATCAACATTAAAATTATACAAACTGCATTTTTCTATCTTCTTTCCCTCAACTTCGTGTCTTTGCATTTCAACCATGTAGCTACATGCATCTGTAGCATATCCTTACTGTCATGTATGCTTTTATCATTTTCATTCTTCAGTTATAATACATACACTGCTATACTGTAGTTTGTCAATTAGAGTTATTGTCTGTAGATTTTTCAAGAATATTCATTTTGCCTGCTAATGTTAGCTCATGCACATGTGATGCCTAGTGTTTTGTTTTTGTTTTTTTTAACCAGGAACTGAACCTAGGACCTTGTACTTCCCAGGCAAACACATCCCACTGGGCTATCTTTCTGGCCCCTCGCCAGTGTTTTTCATGCATGAACCATGCTGTGTAGTGGGTACAAAGTGTTTGTGATGAGTGTCACAGGGCAGATGCACAATTTGTCTCTGTGGTCACAGACACTCCTCGCCTTCTCATGTGTTCAGTTTTGCACAGGGTAGTGTATGTAAACATGCATGGATTTATCTAGCCTATCTCAGGAAATTCCATTCTCTGTTTGCCTTAACAGCTCGTTTGCTCTTAGAGCGCTGTCTATTCAATATGAAAAATGCCCAGTGTTATCCATTTTTGTATAAAAATTATCGCTAATGTTCATATTTCCAGAAGCTCTTGAAGTTTTATCCAACATCAGTTTTATACTACATGGGTCCAGTAACCTGACTTAAAATGATATGGATAATTTTCCATGCATTTTTTTTTATTATTTCTGCTGAACCAATTATAACCTGAACCAGTTTTTAGCCAAAGGTGCAACTCAATTATATTCTTATTTATTGCATGTTTAACTGTAATCAGATACCAATGGCACAGATTTAAAGGGTAGAAATTTTAAATGTTAGGTTATTATTTAGTCATGATAATATCATTATGTTACACAGAACCTACAAAATTGTATATATGTTTCAAGAAAAAATACGTGTGGAACCTCATGACCACCATTCTGAGCACCTTTTGAATTATATCAGCCAAAGGTTACTTGCATTAAACTCATGATGTCTCAGTAAACTTAGTACTAAAATATTTATCCAAATCTTTCTTTTCCTTAAATGTATGCATTTCTTTCTTTTTTTTTTTTGCTGGACTATGTGTAACTTGCAGATATGCTTAATCCTATATATTTCATCTCTAATTAAAAGAAAACTCTTTTTCTTTTTAGCCAGTTACAGAAAATCTTACTTTTCAGTTGACCTCCATACCATGAATGGCAAATATGAAGATGTAAATAATTACAGTATTTAAATAAAAATAATTGCCATTATATTTAAAATGCAACATGGTTGTGAGAATTGATTGTTGGCAGCAATAGCTTTAAAAGCTACTTCTAGAAATTAAAAAAAATGACTCATAGAGTTAAAAATTTCAAATGGATTTATATTTTCTCTAAGTCAAATTTCAAGAAATTATACTTTAGGCTGTAATTTTCTCCTTGAGAATTTATTATACAAATGCAAAACACATTTCACTCTAATTTTATGAGTGGGGAAATTTAAAAATTTCACATGTGACTAGAAATGAATTTCAATTAGGGAAAGTATTGCTATTTTCAAGCAGAACTGGAGAAATTATAATGACGAGAAAAGAGCAAAGTATGGCTCAGAAGATGTTACACTGTTCACAACAAATTTTCCAGATGATTCCGGAAGAGTGTCTGATCAGCAAAGTCATGCATGTCTGTTAACAGTGGTGCAGCTTACACCCAAGGGCTATGATGCAGCAAAAGGGTGAGCCATTAAGCAAGTGTGGAACAGATAAATCTGTGAAGAATCTGACTTAATGGAGACAGAAAACTGGAAGACCTGGAGAAGATGGGAGTTTAGAGAAGTAATGCTGGTCCAAATAGAAGGCTGTGAGGAGTTGTAGAGTGTGGACAGGTGAAAAACTATCTCAAAGTCTTGAGGCCTGCCCACCTGGCTCATAAGGGCAGGGCTTTTAATTTCTAAATCACACCACACCAGGAGCATAACATTCTTGAATATCTCACATGGGTATTAAAATTTTTAATGGCTGTGTATTTATAATAAATATAAAATGGGCATAGAATGTACTTCTTTGTAAAGTTATTTGAAGATGTATTTTGTAGAACTTCAGACGTCATAATAGGTATGGTCATCTTTCGTTAGGATGTTGAATCATGCACACTGTGATTAACCTGGGTGACGAAGTTCATGTTTGATCAATTCAGAAAAAAATGTTGCTGTTGACAATTGCCTGAGCAAGTGCATTTTACTGTGAGCTGAACTGACTTTTTCCCTCATTTAATATAAGGGGCAGTATTTAGATCTGCCATTTACCTTCAATATCCAGGTTAATATGTGGCGCTTGACACATATGACCTGGACACATGGCTGTTTTATGTACTCTGGAGAAGCAAAAGAAATTAGAATGTAGATTTCAATCTCCAGTTCCACCAAAAAAAAAAAAAAAAAAAAAGAAAGAAATTAGAATGTAGTCTAAAGGGCAACTTTCCCCACTGTGTCCCATAATAATAATATGTTTCTATCATTATGCTGTTATTAATAAAAAACAAATAAATAAAAGAAGAGATTCTTTGACAAGTATATAAAAAGTATAGGAGCTTTCCTGGAACTATTGAAGAACTTTGGTGGAACCTGGGCAGCTTACAGGACTCTGGTAAGCTCCGAACTTTCACTCCCAGTGTGTATGTGTGGAGTGTCTACTGGTTCCAGTGGAAACTTAACAACCCAAGTGGAATCTGAGAGGCCTGCAGCATGCAGGAGATCTGTGATCTGCGGGCTCAGTGAGCAAGGTATGGAGCTCTCCTGGAGTAACTCGAGAAATTGGTGGACTCTGGGTGGCCTGCAGGACTCCATGTTGGAGATTACTGGGAGCTTCAAGAATGTCAAAACTCAGGAGGAAAAAATAAGCTCAGCCCTCTAGCGAACCCAGAACAAATTCAGGAGACAATGACATAGAAGAAATTGGAAATCACACACTTGAAGCTTCTGAAATGATAGTAACTGAAACAAAGAAACAAGTAGACTAGGCTATAGAAGAAATAAGATGAGAAATAATCTCTCAGGTCAAAAAAATGGCTAACAATCATGAAAGAATTGCTCAGTGTGGCTAAAAGAAACATAGATATAAAAATAGATGAGAACGGAAAACTAATTGAAACAGTGAATGAACAATACAGGAAAGAATTTCAATGCATGAAACAGACTTAAATAGGAATTAAGAACTCCACTGAAAGCTGGCAAAACCACTTGAATGAAACTGAAGATAGACTTTCAGGCTTCAAAGACAGTGCTACAGCTAATGAACATGAAATAAAAGATTCTAAAACCAGAAAGCAACCAGAAAATAGCAATTCAGTAGCTACAAAATTTTGCAAAGAAAAAAAAATAGTATAAGAATAATAGGTGTCAATGAAGTGGTGGGAGACAGCACAAATGACATAAAAAAGCTATTTGCAGAGGTATTAGCAGAAAACTTTCCAAACATGAGAAAAGAATGTAACATAAAGTTAAGTGAGACATATAGAATTTCACGCAGCCATAATCACAATAAATCTGCACCTAGAGACATAGTAATCAACATCTCATAAATTCAGAAAATGAATAGAATATTAAAACTACTGGAGAGAAGAAAACCTAAAGATCACCTACAGTGGGAAGCACATCTGAATCATGACAGAATTCTCCACAGAAATCATCAAACCAAGAAGAGCTTGGAATGAAACATTTCATGTCTTGAAAGAACATGACTTCCAACCCAGATTAATATACCCTGCAAAACTATCAAATTCAGTGATGAAATAAGATCCTTCCATGACAAAGAACAAAAGAAGAAATTCATGACCACCAAATTAACTCTACAAACAATACCGACAGGTATTCAAGAAAGAGATAGAAGTGATCACAGCTTCAAGAAAAACAGAAAGGAACCAACAAACAGACCAAGTAATTAAAAAGAGGAAAACAGTATGGAAGCTATAACAGGAAAATAACATGACAAAGTTAAGCCAATATGTATTAGCTATAAGCAGCAATGTAAACAGCTTCAATTCAAAAATCAAAAGAAACAAACCAGCAAAGTGGATTAAGAAACAAAATCCAATGATATGCTACATACAGAAACACATTTGATGCAGAAGGAAATTCACAGAGTAAAAGTCAAAGGATAGGAAAATATTCTTTATTGCACAGGAAATTGGAAGGCAGTGGTAGATATTCTGGTTTATGACAAAATGAACTTCCGACCAAAAACCATCCAAAGGAACAAAAAGGTCACTACATACTCAGTAAGGTAAAACTGCACGAGCACAAAATCATAATTATAACCATATTATGAACTTTAGGTAAGAGCACAATACTACATAAGACAAATTTTAACAGACATGAGAAAATCAAATAAACAGTGATACAGTAGTAATGCACGACTTTAACATGCCATTGTCCCAAAGGGGTAGGTCACCTAGGCAAAAAAATGAGCAAAGAAATAGCAGAGGTAAACCAAACATGGGAAGAAATTGACTTGATAGAGCTTTTCAGAGTGTTTCACACAGCAACAACAGAATACAAATTTTCCTCAGCTGCACACCGGACATTCTCCAAAATATATCATATATAAGCCGACAGAGCACTCTCGGTTGGATGAAAAGCACTTGAAATTATACCATGCATACTATCTGATCACAGTTTAGTAAAACTGGAAATTATTCACAAAAGAAACTACAAAAATAACATAAATACATGGAAATTAAATAACAACCCCCTAAACAACTAGTGAGTTACAGAAGAAATTAAAATATATTTATAATAAAATGAAAATGCAGATACAGTTTTCAACATCTGTGGGATGCAATGAAATCTGTTTCTAGAGAAAAAACTTATGGAAGTAAGTTTGAGCATTAGCAAAATAAAATAAGTTCCCATAGACCAAAGAAAGCATGGAATTATAAAGATTGGAGAAGAAATTAATGCATTGGAGATAAAGAAAATAATACAATGAATAAATGAATCAAAGATGTGGTTCTTCAAAAGAATAAATGAAATTAATAAACCCCCTACCCAAACTAATCCAAAAAAGGAGAGAGAAAAAAAAAAAAAACAATTTATGCAATAAAGAATGAAAAGGGCAAAATCACTATGAACCTTAGAAAAATTCAGAAGATTATCAACATCTACTTCTAAAATCTTTGCTCTCAGGGCCTGGTTGGATGGCTCAGTGGTCTAAAGCGCCTATTTAGGAAAGCTTGGATGGCTGCAAGGACCGCGGTTTGATCCCCAGCACCACATGCTGCACCAGCCCTGCCCTCAGGGCAGGCTGAGAAGGCCATAAAAACAAACAAACAAACAAACAAACAAAAGTTCTGAAACAAAAAATATAAAATGAAGTAAAATAAATAAAAATTCTTTTAAAAATTAAATAAAATCTTTGCTCTCACAGGATGGAAAACATAGAGGAAATGGATGGTTTCCTAGATATTTATAAATGCATGGTGAGTCAAGAAGATATACAAACTCTGAATAACCAAATAATAAGAAAAAAATGAAAACATAAGAACAAACCTATAAACAAAGAAAAGCACACGTCCCAATAGGTTCACAGTAGAATTCTACAAGAAATTTAGAGAAAATTTAATGCCAAATTTTCTCAAACTCTTTAATGAAATTGAAAGTGAAGTAATTCCTTCCAAATCATTCCTGGAGGCAAGTATTACTTGAAAACTAGAAAAACAATTCAATCAAAAAAGAGAACTGCAGGTCAATCACTGTAATGAATATAGATTCAAAAATCTTCAGTTAAATACAAGCCAACAGAATTTCACAGGTTATCGAGAAGATTAAACATCATGACCAATTGGGATTTATTCCAGGAATTCAGGGATTACGCAATATACACAAATCCATATATGTAATACATTACATTAATTGAACCAAGGATAAAAACCATATGATCATCTCAGGATATGCAGAAAAACGTTTTGGCAAAAGCCAACAGTCAGGCATGGTAAAACCCTATAGAGAACTGGAATAGATGATCCATATCTCAACCTGATAAAAGGCATCTATGAGAAACCAAACGTCAACATCACACTAAATGGGCAAAAACTGAGGGTCTTTTCTTTTTATTTATTTATTTTTAAAATTTATTATTACTAATTATTATTTTTTACCATAGTTAATACATTAAATAATGTTGTCTTCATCATAGTTGTTCAGAGTACAAGATGCAGGCATGCTTTCTTGAAAATCAGAAACAAGACAAGGATGTTCACTGTCTCCACTCCTGTCCAATATAGTTTTGGAAACGTTGGGCAGAATAATTAGACAAGAGAGAGAAATAAAAGGAATAAGAATTTGAAATGAAGACCTGAAATTGTCATTATTTGCAGATTACATGATACTCCACTAGAGAACCCCAGAGTGTCCACCAAGAGTACTACAGATTTAATCACCAAATTCAGCAACATAGCAGGGTATAAGCCAATACCCAAAAATAAGCAGAATTTTTGTACACAATCAATGAAAATACTGAAAATAAAATTAGAGAAACCACACCTTTCCCAATAACATCCAAAAAATGATATACTTAGGACCCAACATCATGAAGCACATAATTTTTTTTTTTTTTTTTTTTTTGCTGAAAATTGTGGTACTCTAAGAAAAGAGATGGAAGAAGATTTGACAAAATGGAAAATATTCCATTCTCTTGGGAAGGAAGAGTCAACATTGTGTAAATGGCCATACTTCAAAAATGTTAGACATAATCCCAACTAAAATACCATTAGTATAACTTATGGAGCTAGAGAAAGCTTTCCTCAAATTCTTTTGGAACCAGAAGAGACTCATAATCTCAAAAACAATACTGGGAAGCAAAGGAGAGGCAAGAAGTATCACAAGTTCTGACTTGAAATTATAATATAAAGCTGTTGTGATATAATCAGCATGGTAGTGGTATAGAGGCAGATGGGGAATAATGAAACATAATAGAAGATGCAGACACAACTGCAAAAACACTATCCTACCTTATATTTAATATACAGGCAAATCAGGCTCACTGGAAGAAAGATAGGCTCTTTAGACCCAAGCCTATCACTGTGCAGAAAGGTACAGTCAAACTGGATCAAAGATTTAAACATTAAAATAAAAACACTAAATCTTCTGGAATAAAATGTAGATAGAAATCTTAAAAGATATATGGGTAGGTAGAGGGTTTATGGACAAAAACCAAACCATGGGATATATTTCAAAGAATCATCAATTGGGATCTTATCTTTTTGAGAAGTTTCTGCATTTTTGTTTTGATTTTATGGTCCCAGGGATCGAACAAGTTTCTGAATTTTAAAGCAAATTTGTAACACAGTAAAAAGAAAGGCCACAAACTGGGAAAAACTTATAGCTAACTGGGCCTCCAACAAAGGCTTTCTATCTAGAACATGGAAAGATTCTTTTTCTTTCTTTTTTTTTTTTTTTTTTTTGAAGTTAGGCTCCCAAATTCAAAGATATAATCCCAAAAATGGGCATGTGAGATGAATAGATACTTCTCAGAGGAAGAAATACAAATGACAAGGAAATATGTGAAAAATTGTTGAACATCATTGGTCATTTGAAAAGTGCAAATTATAACACTGAGATTCCATCTTGCCCCAGAAAGAATGGCTAACCAGTCAGTCAATGGAAAATGCTTGAGAGACCATAGCAAAAAAGAACATTTCTGCACTGTTAGTGAGAGTGCAGAGTGGTACAATCACTATGAGAATCAGTGTAGAAATTCCTTAAAAAGCTAGGACTGGAGATCCCATTCAAGCCAGCTATTCCCCTCCTGAATATTTTTTCCAGAAAAAGTGAAAACATCATGACACAGCAACATACATTCGCTCATGTTTATAGCAGTGCAATTGGTTATAGCTAAATCCTGGAAACAACCTAGATGCCAATCAACCAAAGAATGTATAAGGATGATGTGGTATTTTTACACAATGAAATATCATTTAGCTATAATACAGGATAAGTTTGAGTTGTTGTCAGTAAATCGAAGCAACTAGTGAATATACTCTTAAATGAAATAAATCAGACCTGCATGTGAAAACATCATATTGTCTCCTTAGTGGGATAACTTGAAGGAGAAAAATGGGATCTGAAGAGTATGATAGATACTGGGAAAGAGGAATGAACTTATTCAAATGGAAAGAGTTACAGGGTTAAGGAGTAGGGCAGGAGAGGGAGCATGATGGTTTGGACAACTGTACTGTGCATTTCTGCTGATCTATGGAAAGAAGTCAATGCTTTCATTTGCATCACCTCCTTTTTTTAATTGTTTATATTTTTTCTCTCATTTTCTGATATATTTCTTTCTTCTTTCAATTTTTCATGCATATCTGGTACCATGAATAACTGGTTGGAAGATAATAGTATGTACAACAGCAAATACTGTGAAATTCATGAAATTCATATTATTTTGTTAAGTGAAATTCTGTCTCACTTGTAATTTTTCTGTTTTAATTCTAACTTGCACTGTCTTTAGAAAATAAAAAGCAATTAATTAAAAAAAAACCCTATGAAGCCTAGCTCAGTGTTTGGGGCTATGGCTTACTTGCATAAGTGTCTGACTAGCAAGCACAACATCCTGAGTTCAATCCCTGGTATGAAAAAAAAAATTAAAAGAAAAAGAAAACTAGCTCGATCTCAGTGAACATGAATTTTGATTTTTTTTTAATTTGAATTCCAAACAGCAAAGGAAAAAAAAGAAAAGGAGACAAGCAATTTTACAATGAAAATAGTTGAATGACAATACTTCACTTTCTAATGAAAATCTGTTTTGAAAAGTAACAGGAAATATACTGTTTTAGTTAGTTATCTGCATGCCCTAAAGGCGAAGCATTCTCTTTAGTTCAATAAAATATGTTGATATAAGTTATGCTTCTATTTATAAAATAAAGTCAGGTAACCCAAGTTCTGAAAAGGGCATCAGGTTTCTTTCTTTTTCTTTTTTTTTTTTTTTTTTTTTTTTTTTGAGACAGGGTCTCGCTATGCAGTTGAGGCTGGTCCTGAGCTCACTTTTGTAGCCCAGGCTGGTCTCGAACTCGCACCAATCCTCCTGCCTCAGCCTCCCGAGTGCTGGGATTACAGGTGTAAGCCACCACGCCCGGCTCGGGCATCAGGTTTCGTTGTGACATAAAGTTCTTTTTTCCAGCATTCTAGCTCTGTCTCTTCCAAATGTTGACTCTACATTGTTTTGTGTCCTTCCTCATAATATCGACTGGGAGCACCATTATTAGCAAGGACAGACTCCATGGCACAACTCTGCAACAGATTTCATTACATATGAAATTTTTTTTTTTTTTTTTGAGACAGGGTTTCGCTATGCAGTTGAGGCTGGTCCTGAGCTCACTTTTGTAGCCCAAGCTGGTCTCGAACTCACACCAATCCTCCTGCCTCAGCCTCCCGAGTGCTGGGATTACAGGCGTGAGCCACCACGCCCAGCCATATGAAATATTCATTAAGAAAAAAATTGGCCAAATAATGTAAATTGCCTTTTCTGCAATCCAGAGAACTTCCATTCAGATAGCTCAGTCTTTAAGAGGAATCATGGAGCTTGGCTTTGTAAGACACCCTTGTTTGTAATGCAGTAGCTTCAGAATTACTTTGCTCCCAGGTATCCATGGCAATGAATAACAATACACATGTTTTGAAGAAGTAAGTGGTGTACACAGAAGAGTCTCTTAAATTATTGCCTACATTTGTTGGTAAAATATTGACTTTCTTGTAACTATAAATTCAATTTTTGGTTTCTCAGCCAACAGCTGAATCCCAATGTGATATAAATGCAGAAGTGATAGCTCCTGAGCAGGATTCTTCTCTTTGCCAGGCTCTGACTACACACCCACATGTGGTCTGCCATGGATTTGTAGATACCGCTACATCCTCCTCTCCATCAGCATCTTGGTGACAGGTGCATTTGACCGTAGCAGGAGACAGCATTTCCTAGGTAATTTCTTGTTGAACTGTTTCCTAAAGTGCTTGGCTTTGTAAGTGTTTGCCAAAGGCTCTGCAAACTGAGCCTGATAAATCTGCCCAACGTCATCCCTCACTTTCAAATCTCCATTATAATGATCTCTTTGGACTCGTTTCAGGCAGTTGCTTTTCCTTCTCTGAAACACATCATGGATTTCACATTTTAATTACTTATTTTTCCAATTAGAAATGGAAAGATGGGCTACAATTTTAAGACTGCTTTATTTGATATTATTTAGAGCTTCTATGTTCATTTTCATTTCAACTAACTCTTAACCACAGAGAACAAGATATTGATTACAATGTCATTACCAACAATATGATTATTACACCTAAAAATTAAGTAGCACAACACTAACAGAATGTATTCATAATAAAAATATAATGTGAGAGCAATAATACATCTACACATAAAATGTTATGAGGCTTTAAATATGGAAGAAGATGACAATAATTCATGAAGAAATAAAAGATATACCCCAATACAAGCCATTTTCTTTCACTAGCATACACAGGAAAAAATTGGT
Organism: Myocastor coypus; assembly: GCA_004027025.1. Taxonomy (NCBI): domain Eukaryota; kingdom Metazoa; phylum Chordata; class Mammalia; order Rodentia; family Myocastoridae; genus Myocastor; species Myocastor coypus. Next base: position 12,022 of record PVJA010016786.1, read on the forward strand.
TCTATATCTTTAATTATTGTTTTTCAAAATGTATAAAATTTTAGATTGCTTAATTTAGGAATTCATGTTTTCTTTTGGCTTTTAAAGTTTCTTAATCAGTCATCCTTGCTCTAATAATTTGGGAAAGGGTATTATAAAATCAGAGAGAAACCTTTCTTCTTTCTTCTTTCTCTCTCTCTCTCTCTCTTTCTTTCTTTCTTTTTCTCTTTCTTTCATCTCTCTGTCTCTGTCTCTCTGTCTCTCTGTCTCTCTGTCTCTCTCTCTTTTATGGCTGGCTCAGCGTGCCCTGGGAGTGGGTCTGGTGCAGCAGCTGGTGCCAGGGATGGAACCGTGGTCCCTGCAGGTTGCCTAAGCTTTACTAAGCAGGTGCTTTAGACTGCTGAACCATCTTGCCAGCCATAGAAACGTATCTTACATTTAATTTATAGTATTGTATAAGGCAATTTGAAAAGCACCCTTATCAAGTGAAACTTTACCTTGTAGATGTGTCCAGTTTATTATCTTTTTTTTTAATTCTCAGAGAAAAATAGGCTTTAGGGTTAAGTTTATTGAAAGGTATTGTAACAGAAACTACAGCAAACTAGCTGAAGGCCAATCCTGTGTAACATACAAATCCAGAGACTTGTGACATGACTGAGATTCCTTGAAAGAAATACTCAAGCTATTATAGGAGAGAGTCTCACCTGTGATGACTGTCTTCATAGACACCTCAGGACTGTAGTTTTAAACAAACAGCATGTAGGTTAATGACCGAAGTAATGAAGTTGTCCCTGGTGCTGTCAGTGCCTCTACTGAACACAATGACATGCTGTTTGGAACACGCAGAAGAACAGTGCTTTGCTTTTTCTTGTACATCAATGCCGTAACACCTTGGGTCTAGAGTCGGCAAGGTCAATGCCTGCTGCAAGTTTCATAACAGCCTAGATCATGTATTTAAACTCTAAAATTTGAGAAATATTTACACTCACACATAAGGGAACACTTCCTATAAATGAGTTAATATATTAAAGTTCTTGGAGGACATCTGTCCCATAATGAACGTATATAATTGTTGGCAACTGTAACATGTTAGCTTAAAAAGAATAATTTTGCCTGTAATTAAGGAAGCTTAAGATTTATAAGGATCACTTTAGCCATCAATGGTTTTATTACTACTGTTTCTAGATATTTTATCATCTTATTGGAGAAGGGTATGTGTAACTACTTCTTTACAGGAAGACACTCTTTAATTTTGCTTTGACAATCATTAGGCTTTATGAGTAGGCCACTCTAAATTACAGTTGTGCTGTAATTTCTCCATTGCTGATTAAGAATTGGATATCTTTATCTTTGTAATACTCTTTGTCTTAATGGCCATAATGTGATATTATGTTCCCATTAGGCTTATTATATTTGCTGTTTAAATCTTTGTTTCATCTATTTATTTTTTACCTAGTCCCTGGAATAGCACTTAAAAGTACATCTTTTTTATTTCAAAGAGAAAAAACACAATAAAAATTATACAAAATTTCAAAACAAGATAACAACAAATTAATAACAGTTATTGTAGTACATATGCATATCTTTAAATAGTTGCTCAGATTATCAGATATAGTCATGTAAAATTGATCAAACAATATAAGCTCTAACTATTCCTTAAAATGTGGTATGGCATCGTCTAGTTGCACCTCATATATTATTCTATTGTTAACACATGAAGTTTTTTAATGGAAATATTTAGTTCAATATGACATAATGTGTACATAATCCAATATCTCATAATCGCATAATCGCAGTGGGTTATGGGTAAAACTGGCAATATTAAAAGCTGTTGATTTAAGTCTTTTACAGATCATCATTCTAATCTAGCTTTCTGTTTTATGCTTTGTGGTTAAACTTTTCTGCTGTGTGGTTAAGGACCAGTTTAAGCAGGCATACAGCTACTTTCTTTTAATTCAATGAACAGAAATTTGGTTTTACCAACAATGATTTGAAAAATTATAACACGTACAGCCTGGGCTCTGTATAACTAGTAGGAGGACAACAATATGCATTGTATCAAATATTGAAATGTACTACTAATGTGTTTTGCAACTGTCATATTATTATAGATTATTTCATATTAAAAGTAATAAAAACAATAAAAATATTTGTTAGATGAACTGTTAAAAAGATAAAATGTAGCAATTTCTATTATACCATTTAAGTGTCTTAATTTTTATTTTAAGAAAAACCACAAAATATAATGATCAAATAGTAATAGATAACAACAGTAGGTATTACACATTCATCATAATCTTCAAAGTAGTTACACAGAGCACAAGATGATAGTTATACCAAAAAAAGAAACGGATAATAATAATTTGTATGTGCTCTTTTGTCTTTTGTTTACCTATCAATTTTGTCATTTACCTCTCAATTCCTTATTATTATTTAAAATATTTGAATAACTTTTAGATGTTTAAAAATATTTTCATTGACTTTCACTCTTTGCTTTACATTTTTGGTAATACTGCTTAGGATTATAATTTATAACCTTACTGTTTTTAAAATCTTTCACTATTATCCCACTTTTCTCCTGATATGTAGAATAATCACAAATGTCAGAGCTATTAACCATTCCAGTATATGGCAGAGTTTAGGTTACAGCTTGTGTATCCAATCAGGATACATGGAAAAGGTCATTCTTGTTATAAAGGGTAGTGAGTATTTAAGAGAAAAAGGAAGGAGATTTCTTATCCTTGAGTTTATTATTTCCAATTCTTTCTGAAGAGATAACCCTTAGCAACCAATTCCAGCATTTTGTGTAGACATACTGGAGGCAAATTGCCTTACTTTTCCTCTTCCTGAAATTGTCAATATTTACTTTTATTTTTAAGAGTACCGGTACTGTTCAGAATTCTGAGTGTCAGTGTACTTTATTTGCCATTCCAAGAAAAATTTCTTTACATAATAAAATACACATAGTTCATAAAGAAAAAAGCTCATAAATTAGATTTCCTTAATAATGAATCTTGAAAAAGTGGAACAAAAAAATCATAAAATATAATGAGTGAAATTTCTAACCACACCACTTCAGTTTTTAATATCCCTATCTAAACAACTCATAAAATAACTAAAAATTAATAAAGTTATATATTTTATATTGATAGAGCAGCTTACTCAACAACTACAGAATTAGCATTTTTTAAAAACACACACTGATAATGTCATCAGATAGACAATACATTGGGCATTATATAAGTCTCACTTTTGTAGTTCTGTATTGAACCTAGGGCATCCCACAGAGGTATGTTCTCAACCTTCTCCCTTTTTTTCCCCTTTATTTTTGCAGAGTTACTGCCAAAATGGGGGCCTTTCTGTCTCAGGCTCCCAGAGTGCTAGGCTTACAGGCTTATGCCACCATATCAGGTTTGGCCAAGAGCACTTCTACTGAAAATTCTAAGATGTTCCAATTATTGCTACCTATAGATATTTTATTGTTTCACGTTGGTTATTTTTAAGATGTTCTCTTAATTGTTGATTTCCATATGTTTGGCTCAGATGTGTCAGGTATGATTTTCTTTCACAGTTATGTTTGTGTTTCAGAGAATTTCTCTTCTTTATGTATTTCAGTAAAGGGCTTCTAGGGTCTCATTACACAGGATGTACTCATAGTGAGCCCCCTGTTTTTAGCCTCCCAAGCACTAGGATTGCAGGCATGCATCCCACGCCCAGTCTCAGTTCCCATGTCAGTGCACTGTAGCCTGGGGATCAAACCATAGTCCCTGAGCCTATCTCTGCAGGCACTTTTGTCTGCTGAGATATTTGGCCAGCCTAATTTCAGAGAATTTCCTGAATCCATAATCTTTCCCAACATCCAGTGTCAGCAGTTTCTAATAACATATCATTTCTTATTTTGCCAACCTATTTTCTCTCTTCTCTACTTTTGAACTAAAATTATTTATAATGCTAATCTACCCCTATCACTAATAATGTCTCTGAGGAATAGACTAGATTTCACCCTTCTTTGATTTGGATAATTTTTATTGACCTAGCTTAAAGTTAAGACACCCACGTCATGTCCATCCTCTTATAAATCAACTCAGTGCATTTTCAGTCTCATGGCTTTTCTGTGCACTTCAAGTGATGACAATGTCTCCATCACCTAGCCACGCAGGGGTCCCCCATAAACTGGGCTCAGCTAATCAGTGTAGCAACCTCTGATGGCCAAGCCTCTTCCAGGGTCTATGTCAGAAAAGTAGAGTACTGTGTATCCAGTGTCTGATACCAGCAGGAGCCCTACAGTGGATTTCTAACTAGTGATCAACTTGTTACACCCACCTAAATTAAACTAGCATGATGCTGTGTCGGGTGGCCCACCTGTGGGTTGTTGCCAGCAGCATTAAGGCAGAATTGGGGAAACTGCCAAATGCTGCTAGGAATGCTGTTCCCAAAAAGCTGTTGGAGCTTGTGGAAGCTGCTAGTTCTCTTGGATGTTCTGCTGGAGGACTTTGCCATGCTGGCTTTCTTGATGAACTTTGGAGAAGCTCTGGTCCTCATCTCGAGCCTCACTACCTGCTTCCAGAAGGGAAGATAGTCTCCTGCTCAACGTCAAGTAGAGGCTTGTTGCATTGGCTTTCCTGATGGGAACTCAGCTTTCCTCATCACTGAAGGAGCTCAGGACCTCACTGTTGCTGAGGATGGCTGTAGTGACTTTGCAGGAGTTTTTATGCCTACCTTGAGCCTTACTTCCTGGCTCCAGGTCACATTCCTGAAAGCACAGATCTTTCATTCCATTAACACAGACTTCCTAGCTTCTACCACTGAGGTCTGGGCCTTTCTAGCATAGATCTTTAAAGTAGGATAAAGGTCCTCAGCTGACGTTTTAGCATTTAGTGTGTGGATAGATTTACTGCACTTGTTATATATGATTCCTGGGTGATTCCTTATAAGCTAATATTATAAAATGTATCATATATTCTATTGTTCCCCTACAACATCCACAGACCATGACAACCTCCTTCCTGGAATTTCCTCTGGGTTCACTGGGATGGGGATAAACTTTTCTAGCTTGGGTTGAATCTGAGAGTCTCTCCGATAGCTTCACGGGTTTCCTTTGATCACTAGGAAGGCTTTCTTGTTGTGTAAACACAGGTACAGAGCCAAGGTGGCAGTATTTTTAATCCCTTATAAGCTGGCATTTATCTCAGAGTGTTCCCTGTTGAAGGGGCTGAAGGGTTCAAGTCACAAGTAGAGGCAAAAAAAAAAAGGCATCTTTTAAGTTTAGAATGGTACATAAAGGAAGCACAGGCCAGGAATCAGAGTGCAAGGTGATGGTTGCTTTGTTCATTGCCCAGAGCTCTTGGCCATGGAGATTAACAGTCTACCTTGCTGACATGTGCCTCGATACCTGCTTATATGTCCTGTCACATCTGACAGCTGGGCTAAATGACACTGGCTTGGTGTGAAGAAGTCATGTTATAAGCTTATGCCTGGTAGATGGGACAAGAAGCAAGAGTCCCTATTGTCCAAGTTATGGCAACTTTTTGACGGAGGGAACTTTTGAAGGCAGAGTTCTGCTCCATTGCTTATTAGGAAAACCACAGGTACCCCAACTTTTACAATGACCATGGATTTTCAGAAGTCCAATTTGATAGATCCAACAGCTTTTTGGGAACAGCATTCCTAGCAGCACTTGGCAGTTTCCCCAATTCTGCCTTTATGCTGCTGGCAACAACCCACAGGTGGGCCACCCCACGCAGCATCTGTCTATTTGATCCATTAAGGCCTGAAATTTTGCCATTCACTTGTCAGGTTTGGCAGTCCAATTCTCCTCAGTCAAAGTGGGCAACTCAGAAGGAATTGCTGATTGTTATCTGGGTGGGCCTTAGATGATGCTATCTGATTGGACTATGTGAGTCTCTTAGGGAGTCTCTGAGGTTGAATGTAGTCATTCTATTCACTGGTTCAATTCACTTGAGGTAGATGAGTTTGGAGGCAGGAGGGAAGGTATAGGTATTGGCAGCAACTAAGGCAGCACAACAGAATAGCAAGGTGTGATTCTCAGGAAAAAATGGGCCTCCCTTCTCTTTCTTCTCTTCTCTTCTCTTCTCTTCTCTTCTCTTCTCTTCTCTTCTCTTCTCTTCTCTTCTCTTCTCTTCTCTTCTTTCTCTTCTCTTCTCTTCTCTTCTTTTCTCTTCTCTGTTTCTTTTCCTGAGATTCAGGAAACTTTTTTCTTTTTCTAACTATGTACAAGCCCCTTTTCTTGTAGTCAGGGACTGTGACTTTTAACTAAATAGTTTCCATTTCTGTCTCCCTATGGTATATGTTGTATGATTTTGAATGGTGGAACAACAGACAAAGAGTAAGTGCCCTCAGAGAGAGAGCATTCAGATACCTGCCTGGCCTTTCTCTTTGCAGGGACTTACACATGACTTAGCTAAGGAGGATACGAGTCCTTCATTATGTCATATGTTGTGTTTTTTTTTTTTTTTATTTACTTTATTTTATTTTTCTTGTTTAAGAACTTTTTTTTATTCATTTACTTTTATGGTCGGCTCAGCCTGCCCTGAGGGCAGGACTGGCACAGCATGTGGTGCTAGAGATTGAACCGCGGTCCCTGCAGCCACCTAAGCTTTCCTAAGCAGGCGCTTTAGACCACTGAGCCATCCTGCCAGGCCCCCATTATGTCATATGTTAATCATCATGGAATTGCGCATGGTGACCCAGTCACCTGCTGCCACCACTGCTTCCTTGTTTTGGTGCATCGATGGAGCAGCCTATTGCTTGTGGTCTCCAGGCCCTTCCCTCTAAGTGAGGTTCTGAGACTGCAATGAACAGGTATGCCACTGGTTTTCCTCTTTGTTCCATGCAAATGCTATGAGTTGTGCCTGGTATACCGTAGATGCACTCAAATGTATTTGCTGAATGAAGCCAACAGTAGTTACTGTGGGGACTCAGAGGTTAAAGTCAACTGAAGAACAAGGAGCAAGGTAGTAACAGCTAATGATGAATCTTGAGCTATGTTGAATGGTAAAATTTTCTCTTCTGACTAAGTTTTTGAGCCAATCATCTCTTACAAATTATTTCTATTAGGATTAGTATCTCTGTCATGTTCTTCCAGAAAAATTTAAACAATATCCCTTATTATAATTTTTGTTAATATTGCGTTTTTTTCTCACAAATGACAATTTTCATTCTCTATATTCCAAACATGGAGGGTAAAACAACACTATTAAAACTTTTTTATCATTTCCACCTAGAAATTGATATATGAAGCTGTCATATGAAATATCTTGTCTACTACATAAAGTAAAACAGAAATGCCGTTGATAAGCCTGTGTGATTATTTTTTTTCTTTTGTCTCTCCACTTTACCAAAGAGGGAAGTGGAGCAATGTATGAACTTAGTTGTGTAACTGTGCACTTCACTTTATTCTTTCAGTACAAAAGTTTGTGTGATTTGAAGGGTGGCAGGAAGCATAGAGAGAGAAAAAAATACTTTTCAACAATTTCAAAATGTGAGCACTGGAATTTAGCTCTTCACTGAAAGATGTCATGAGCAGTTAAATAAGACGGTGAAGAAATGTGTGAAACCATGTAATGAAATTAAACATATTAAATGAAGATTTAGTGTGGGGGGAGAAAACTGAGTGGTCAGAGTGCCCGTCTGAGAAGTGCAAGGACAAGGGTTCATTCCCTGGTACCACATGCTGTACTATTCACCAAAACTGGATGTGGTGTAACCCCTGTGCTGAGGAGGCTGAGACAGTAACATCATTGTGAGTCTGAGCTGTGTAGAGACCATGTACCAATTAAATAAATAAATAAATAAATAAATAGATAGATAAATAGATAAAAATTAAAATAAAATAAGATATTGAAAGAAGTGCAATTTAACCTGAACTTATAGAGTTAAGCAGAGTTTACAAACTATAAGTACAAAGGATGAGTCTACCTGAAAAGGCTAAGGATCATATAAAGGAGGGTGTAAGAAGATACAAAGGGTAACAGTTGGCATGACCAAGCAGGTGGTGGAAGATGATTTGGAGTCATGTCCTGAAGAACCTTGACAGTCGTGCAAAGCGGTTCACCTACATGAGAGAGGTGATGGGGGGTGTTCTCTCTGTTATTATTCAGATAAGAGGACCTTACTCCACATTCACTGCAGAGCATACCAGGAGAGATGCGCTACAGATTACATAATGTGTCTATGGGTGCCTCTGCCATATTGATATATTGGATAATGCAGCTATTGCTTGGAGCTTCAGCAACATGATTGCAGAAAGAGAATGTTTTCTAGCTTCATTCTTCTAATATGCTCACTTAATGTACAGCCACAGACAACATTGGGAGCCCCTTAATTTTGCCTTATGTTTTTGTATGCCTCCTCCTCCTTACAAGCTTATGACACCATCTAACAAGACCTTTCCCTGCATGCACCTTGTAAACTTTCATTTGCTATTGAAAGTGACAGAGTTCCACTTCCCCCTCTACAGTATTTGATACGCATCTGGGCTTCCCATAGAAGCATGCATCACAAATACAATCTGTGTTTAACTTCAAAAGAAAACTAATATTATGCAGATAGAAAAGCTCATGGTAATTCATGTGGGCAGTTCATTTGAACAATTGTATCACTGAAATTAATTGTAAAGCTTTACACAATGTAGCTCTTACAAAAATAGGACCATAGTTTATTAAGGAAGAGATAGAAGACAGAATTTCTACATCTGCAATTTTGAAGCTGTATGTGTAGCACAATTATGTCATAGTACTTGCCTAGCATATGTTGGGGACCCCTGTTCCATTCTCAGAACTGCAAAAATCATGCCAAACAGTGTCTGAGGTTCAGTACCCTAGAGAATTCCTTTCACCCCCTATGCAATGCATTGGCTTGTCCTGTCATTTCTTTCTTTAAGGTGTATCATGTTGTTTCCTTTTCGAAATCATTTTTCCATATTCTTTGCCCACTCTCTTCATTCTTTTATGTATCTCTTCAATCTCAGTTACTCTTCTCTCATCGCTGGGCCAAATACCTGACATGAAACATGAGGCAAAGAAAGGTTTATTTAGCTCATAGGTACTGGAGGTTTTAGTCCATATTCAGCTGGGCCCAAGATAGACTAGCACATGGCAAAGAGTCTGTCATTATAGTTATCCTTTCTCTCTCTAATTCAGAGATTATTTCTGTTCTGTTCTCCTTTCTACTTTTCTGTAGTTGTTCCCCTACTTGGGATGCTATTGATTTAGACATGTCTTTGTGAACTTTAGATATTATTTCTGCTCTGATGTCCTCTATACGTTTCTCCAGTCGTCTTTCCACTTCATGTATTTCTTTTTTTACTTCAGATGTTATCTCTGATCTCAGTTGCTCTATAAGTTTCTGCACTTGTGTGTCTGCCTCAGATGCTACCAATTCAGAGGTTTCATCTGCATGATTCCAATTTCCTTCCATGGTAGTGTCTTCTGTATTTAATTTGGGTGGGCTCGGGCCCTGAGATTGCATCCTAATCCTTGTTGCTATCATTTTGCATGGAAGCGACCTCTGCATTTTGGTGGCGTTATGCTGTAAGTGTCTATGGGCCTTTGGTCTGGAGCGTCCAAGTTGGTTCCCCTATAGAAGTTCCCAGCTTGGTGTTGGAGCTCGGGCTGCTGCCTGCTGTGAAGCCCCTGTGTGTGGTCTGTAGGTGGAGGTGGAGCTTTGGAATTGAGGAGTCCTGGTAGGCTTGTGGACCAAATCGGTTGTCAGACATGATGTATGATGGGTTTGGTAGTGGAGCTTGGGCAAGAGGGGTTTCAGAAAAAAGGGGGGGGGAGAAGGGGGGAAGGGGAAGGTGGACCAAGGATCCTGACCCAGCCGGTGCGCGGGCTTGGTGGGCTGGGAACTGGACCGGGGACTGGAAGGGGAAGTTAGTCACAGAAACGCTGAAGAGAAGCAGAGGGGCTAAGAGACTTTACGCGGCGGTGGCGCGGGCTTGGTGGGCTCCACACCCACTATTTAAAGAAGAAAGGATTATTTTCGTTCCTGGTTCCAGCCACTCATTGGCTAGCTGTAAGGGGAAAATGGCAAGGCAGGCAGACATAGCAGGTGAAAAGCTGCTCCTGTCATGGAGCCCAAAGAGCAGAGAGAGAGGGTAGGAGTTGAGGAAGACAACGATCCCATCACAGTCTGGCCTCAAAGTCCAGTCTGTAGCCAGGACCATCTCCTCTCAGATGTCAGTGGTGGTGCAGTCCTAATCTAATCCACTTCTGTAAGCCCCAACTCTGATATTCCAGATCTGAACCCGTGCCTATCGGATCTTGCTAAGGAAATGCATTCAAAATGTCCCCACAATGCCAACAATTACAAAGCCTAGCATATTGCTCAAGATAACTGAACTGTGTGGATGCCTCAGCAGTCAAATCCCCAAAGAAGCCAGTGTCTCATCCTTTATTCCAGACCCTTTCTTTGATCAGTGACTGCCAGGCATGGCCATTTGTCTATCCATTTCATACCTTACATATGAGATGGCCATCCTACTTTCAATTAGGGGGAACTGCTTCCCAAGTGACCAAAGATGCAGTGGCATAAAAGAAGAAAGAAACTTACTTCCCTCATAAGCACCTCTCTGGGTGACAGGTGGTGACAGGTGTGGTGACCTGGACACATTCATCGTAAACGATCTTTAGTCACCTGGCATGACCAGTACCTGTGCCTCCACCCTAAACTATTGTGTCAGAGTTAGGAAGGCAAATTCATGCTATAGATGCCATAAAAGGGGATGCAGAGAAGACCAAGCACGGTGTTCCTTTAAAGCTCCTTACCTAGACATGATGCATTTGGCAAGCACACAATTAGCTGGCTATGTAATTGCTCATGAAGGGGAATTGGGAATGCATGCATACTCTAGATCCATGTTGACAGACATGTGGTGTGCATTACCAGGCTATTATATGAGAAGTAGAGAGGTAGATTTCTTCTCTCCTTTTTATCTGGTAGGCCTTCGCTTCAGGCTAAACTAAAACTACCATATTTTTTCTGAAAATAAAATCAGGTATTACATTCATTTTTGCTTCAGAAGATGAAATAGGGCTTATTTCCAGAAAGTGTCTGTTTTTGTGTACAAGAATTTGTATAAGTGCTATTATGCCATCCTCTGAAACATCACAGCTCTCCAAACTCCAAATTTCATGCAAGACCACTTCCTTCCTGTAGAAACATTAGCCCCAATTTCTTGTGTTCAGCAGCACAGCTATCTTTAAGTGAGCACTTCCTGCCAGTGGAGACCGCTTACACTGCACTGGCAACATAGCTGTCACAGATTTTATCCAATGTATTCTTCACCTGGGTTGTGACCTCTTAGAGGCCTCACGGGCTTTCCATGAGATCAAGTGTTAATTGAAGATTTATGAGATAGGAGTGGCAACAAAAATGATGATAGCTAAGAATGATGGCCCACAGAAAAGCAACAAAAAATTGCAGGCACCAAAATCCATAAAACATTTATTTCCCATGATGCATTAGAGGCATCCATTATGAAGCTTGACATTGAATTATGAGGTACATATTGGACACAACCACGTCCTTTCTGTGTTAAGACAGCATGGTATTCACGTGCTGTCTCTACTGTCATTGGTCATTCTGCAATAAACCCACTGGTTTATTTAGATAGTCATTTACCCTCCTTTTCTTTTCTTTCTTTTTTTTTTTTTCGTCTTTTTGAGACAGGCTTTTGCTATGCAGTTCAGGCTGACCTTGAGTTCACTTTTGTAGCCCAGGCTGGTCTCGAACTTGCACCGATCCTCCTGCCTCAGCCTCCCAAGTGCTGGGATTACTGGCATGCCCCACCATGCCCAGCTGATAGTCATTTACCTTTCATTTGAAGGTACTCACTTGGGTGCATACAAATATTTAATAATAATTTACATTATCATTTGTTTTAAATATTTATGTCACAATATTATTTATTTGTATATAGTTATATACTCATGTTTTCATTTTATGATTCAATATTTCAGTTAGACATTTCAATGGATATAGTCAAGGTAAACATCTGGCTAATATTCTTAATGAGTGCTTGGCTTTGGGTTTATGTCTTGAGCACCCACAAAATCATGCTCAGGCTTATTTGCCATATTTGGTTACTTGGTTATTATTTGGTAATATTTAGGTATTAATGCTGTGAAAATACAATATCTGTAGAAGGTGGAATTTAAAGATGTCATACCTCATTAGAAGAAATTCAAGCACTGGAATACTCACCCCCTTTTCTAGTTATTCAATCTAGCATGAATTTAGAGGTTGCTTGCAAGGGAATTTTGCAGATGTAATCAAAGCATCAACTCTGTTAGCTTTATTTATTTATTTATTTATTTATTTATTTATTTATTTATTTTTTGTCTTTTTGAGACAAGGTCTCACTATGCAGCTCAGGCTGGCCTTGAACTCACTTTTGTAACCCAGGCTGGTCTCAAACTCGCAGTGATCCTCTTACCTCAGCCTCCCAAGTGCTGGGATTACAGGTGTGCACCGCCACGCCTGGCTCTGTTAGCTTTAGAATAAGGACCTAATGTGGGCAGGTCAACTACAATATGTGAGCTCTTTAAAAGTAGCACTTTTCTTCTGCTAGCCACAACTCTGGATAACAGAATCTCTGCCCTAGCCAGCAAGAATCTGTCATGAACTGCCCCCAAAGTTCCCTCTCCTGGATCTTCAGGCAGTTCTTGGAAGTAGGAAGTGGTCCTAAGAAGATACCTAAGGAAGAAACACCCAGTGGCCTCAATGCTATATGCACAAGACCAGAAGTTCTGCCGGGACCAGCGAACTTGGAAGCCAGGCGTGGACCTGAATGAGATCATGGGATTTCAGGCCTGAGATGCTGAGTGTCGAGGTCAGCCATGCAGCGCCCAGACTGCTGCCAACATACATCGTGGGCTTACAGCCCTTTTGTTGTTGCAAGCCTCTGGACTCACGATAATTTTTAAGGCAGCCGTAGAAATCAAATACAGTACACAGCAATCCTGATGTAAACCTTGACATGAAGGCTAGCATCTCAATTTCAATTAGCTGTCAAGGTACGCTTTTCCACTTCACTGATCCGCTTTGAGCTCTTATGCTCCTGTGCCTGAAATGAAGTTGGTCTTTAGCCTGGCTTTTTTGCCTCTATTTTTTTCTTCCTCACACAAACACGTGGCACGCAATACTTTGACTTCAAACTTTGAGAGCACTTTTAAAAACTTCTTTTGAGGGCCTGCCAAATAGCTCAGTGGATTAAAGTACCTACAAGGAGATGCAGGGGCTAGGGGTTCAGTCCTCAAGCCTATGTTCTTGCCCCACCCACAGGGCACACTGAGATGGCAATTGAGATTTGGCATGGTGGTGCATGCCTGTAATCTCAGATTTTTGGAGGCTGTAAACAGGTGGATCACTATGAATCCAGTCTAGTAGTGAGACTGAACACCCTGTAGACCCTTCCCTGTTGGTTCATTGAAAAGGGTGCCGGGCGTGGTGGTGCACGTCTGTAATCCCAGCACTCGGGAGGCTGAGGCAGGAGGATCGGTTCAAGTTCGAGACCAGCCTGGGCTACAAAAGTGAGCTCAAGGCCAGCCTGAACTGTGCAGTGAGACTCTGTCTCAAAAAGACAAAAAAAAAAAAAGAAGAAAAGGGCAGCCCACTTGGCGATTTCCGGATCTATTTGCCTCACCTGCAGGCTTAGTGATGCTGCTCCTGTCCAAAACTGCCTACAGCCAGGACAGTGAGAATTAGGCAGTCGTCAGTTTTCACATCTGTATTTTACTAGGCAACAGATTCACTAGGGGCACAGGTGTTCATCAAACAGTGCTCACAGCCCTGGGATACATGGATGCGTATTCATTGATTCTAGGATTTCTCCAAATATTAAAAGTCTTTCTTGTTTCCAACTTACTTGGTGTTTCACATATTATCAATAAACATGTAAGTGCATAGTAATTTAAAATGCAAGTTGACAGGAAAGTAAATCCATCCAATATCTGTTTCTTTCTATGACTGTGAAATTATGATCTTGACATAAAGTTGTGATGCATAGAATTTCTTTAACAGTGAGTTCAAGAAGTGAGGAGGTCTCGGTATGACAGTTATGCTGCACCAGAGCAGAGAAGGCCAGGCCACGCCATACGGAATTGTGAATGAAATGTTCAGTGCAGTTTAAATGGAAGATAAAGGCCAGTGAGCTAGCTCAGGGGACACAGTGGCTGCTTAGGAAGGCATGGGGCCAGGGTTCCATCCCTAACACCACATGCCATGTTGTCCTCATCACTGGATACACTGTGCCAGTGACTGAGTCTGGGCATGGTGGTGCATGCCTGCAATCCCAGCGCTGGGGAGGCTGAAAACAGGCCAATCACTGTGAGTTTGAGCTGCAGAGTGAGACCTTGCACAAAATATAAATAAATAAATAAATGAATAAACAAATAATTAAGAGAAAAATATATGAAAACAAAAGTTTGACAAGTGATCATTGATACAAATTTACTGTCTTATTTTGTAATCAACAATCTATTTTGCAAAAGTAAACAACTGCAGTGAACAATTATAATAATTTTGTTGCTTGCATTTTAGTGGTTTTATCATCAGATTGATTTCTAATTCATAAGTTTGTTTTGAATTTATAGTTATTCATTAACTGTATCTGTACACAGTTATATTATCTTCTTGTATATTTTCCTAGCAGAACACAAATAGTTTGAGCTGTTATAGATATAGGAACCTATCCATAAATATTCTTTCTTCTTTATAAACAATTAACATTTTAACTAAATATGAAATTAAGATCATCTGAAGTTGAGAACAAGAATTTCAAATGTAGTTCCAGGTAACAGTTTTTTTTCTTGCAATCTGGAAAGGCTACGTTATAAGTCGTTGGTTTTTCTAGTTAGAATCAGGAAGTTTTCCACTATACAAGTTTCATACAGCTTTCCATCCTTAAAACCTTTTTACTCATCTTTTAAATTCTTAGGAGCAGTGATTCTAAAACTTGCTCAATTACTAAGTTCATCAGGGATAATTTACTTTACAGCCTTTATGTTTCAGGAGTGCAGAGTTTGTATTTAAGCAAATACCTCTGTAAATAGATAAATGGGGGGACAGAGTATTGAACGATCAGTTGAAGTAGGAACACAGCCTATTTGATAATGATCTTCATAATTCAATACAGCATGTGTTGGGTCAAATAAAAAAATGTTTTCTGAATTTTGGTGCCTGCAACTTTTTGTCACTTTTGTGTGGACGATCATTCTTAGCTGTCATCGTTTTTGTTGCCACTCCTATCTCATAAATCTTCAGTTAGCACTGATTTAATGGAAAATTCGTGAAGCCCAGCAAGAGGTCGTGTGTTGGTGGAGAATTTTCAGGATGAAATCACTGATAATTGTGTGTCCAGAACATTATGAGCAATGGAAAAGAAGTACTCATTTAAGGATGGCTCTGTCACCAGACATGAGACATTGGGGTCAATGGTTCTAGAGGAGATAAAGTCACACAAAACTCAGGCAAGAGTCTAGTGTATGGAGAGCCGTGATGATGTTCCGAAAGGTGACAGGACTATTTCTAATAAACATAGATTGTTGCATAGAAGAAATGTACATTGCCATATAAGAATCAACATAGATTGTTGTACACTGTAAACATTGCATCATTTGGAGCAAAACTCAGTATAGTGTCTGATCTTTTGGAGAAAATGCAGCACTCTGAGATATATATGAAATTAAGATGAACAGTCAGATATTACCAAATTGTTATCTTTATTTTTGACAGAACACCAAGATCCAAATAACAGCACGGTAAAGTCAGTGCATAAAGATTATCAGTGTAAGAAATTGCAACAAAATAGAACAACGGACAAAACAAAACCACTGTTAACTGCATGCTGTGAGAGTAACCAGATACAGATTTGAGCTGTCATGCAAGAGGGAATGCTCAGCCTGACAGGCCTCTGATACTTTTTTTTTTTTTTTTTTGTGGGACCAGGGTTCAAACTCACGACCTTGCACTTGCCCAGCAAGCCCTTGTGCCTCGGAGCCATCTCCCCAGCTCCCTAATTTTTGTTTGTTTATTTATTGTTATGGCCGGCTCAGCCTGCCCTGAGGGCAGGGCTGGCGCAGCATGTGGTGCCAGGGATTGAACCTCTGTCCCTGCAGCCGCCCAAGCTTTCCTAAGCAGGCGCTGATACTTTCAAAAGAAGTAGGAGCGCAGATTTTCATGCCTGTCTCAATTTTTAAATGTTGGCAATTATTCCAAAAGATTTACAACCCTGTGAAGGCAAAAGTTATGTAAGGTAAACCAAACATATCTCAGGGCATAATTTGGCCTATACTCTGACAAGTCCTGACCTCTCCTGTACAATAATAAGATTGATTATTTAAAATTGCTTATTAAATCACCCTCATTAATGTGTAGTCATACCTCAGGCTGTTATTCAGAGTAGCTTAGATTTTTGGGGGGGCAGTTTTGAGTGACCTGTATGTTACACTTTCATACTTATCTAAGTTAATTTAAATCACCCTAATTATAAGTGTCTTGTAAGGTTGTTTCTATAGGAAACTGAAGTTTTAAGTCTTGCTATTTTTAAGAATCATTAGGAGTTTTTTAGAAATTTAATTTGATTTTTGATGAAAGTGGAATGATACAATTTACTATGTAGGTTACCTGTGAATTTTGAATTTATTAGACCAAGAAGAAGAGAAATAACAACTAAAGCTATGTGTGTTTGCTTTGTTCCAGGGCATTTCTTCACAACAGGGCTTTGGCACATAGCCCCTGATTTATGGACTGAGGTTTGCTGTGTACATGGTAACAGCACATATTGTGACAGATATATGCATGTGTGTGTGTGTGTGTGTGTGTGTATGCCTGTGTTAGTGTATGCATGCTTACTTCTGCAGATATATACATCAGAATACACTTTGCCTATTCATGGTGACCAAAAATTCTTTTATCAGATTCACTAAATTTGCCAGGTTTAATTAATCTGGTATTACTATAACATAATACCTGAGGAAGTGCAATTTATGGACAATGGTAGTTTACTTGGTTCATGTTGTGTAGGCTTCGACGTTCAAGAACATGGTTTTAGTGTCAGTGAGGCACTTTGTTCTCCACTGTAGGAGAAAGGGGAGAGAGAACAAGAGACACCTAAAGCCAGAAGGACAGGCAGCTGAATCCACCCTCTCAGCAGGACCAGCAGGACCTTGCTCCATTGTTGTATTTGCAATTATGGTTGCCCTGATCCCATCACCTGCGAAAGTCCTTACCTATCAGCTCTGTGAAAATGGCAACTGAATTTCAGTGGAAATACAAAGGGGATGTTCAAATCCTAGCACCTGCCCTTGCTCACTCCTGTGGATCCGTGTCATCAGACTAAATGTCACATATTCATGCATCAAACGGAGCCACATTGCTACCCACCTTTTATGGTTTAAAGTAAAATAACATATGTAAAGTCCTTAAGTGTATTTGGTCCATAGCAATATATGCAGGTATAAAATGGGTATTCATTAAGGTGCATATAAGTACATACATGTATAAATATTTATTCCAGTAAAGTACTTATTGTAGTTAGCATTACCAGAAAAATTTCCTGGATACCTTATCTGTATTCTTTTAGATTTTTTTAAGATTAACATGAACATTATTGTGTTGGTTCTCCTGATGAATGACCAGAGCTAAAAAAGGAACATGTGAAGGTCAAAGAGTATTTTCAGTCAGTGCCAATGACACTTATTAGATGGCAAATGTTGAAGATACTTCACCACTATGTAGGCAACAATGAGCGGCGGCCCCCAGCTCGTGTGGGCAGGAAGCCCTACAGTCTGTGACATCCACAGGCAGCACTTCAGCTTCAGAGAAAGTGTGTGAAAATCAGGCCTCTCTCTCTTCCACTCCTGAGTACGTTTCCACTGAGTACTTAGGAAAGCCATGAGGGTCTCGTGTCAGTGCACATGAAGGGTATTCGCTTTCCCAGACAAGCAATAAAGCAATGCGCTCGCCCCAGACATCAATCAGATTGGCACAGAGGTGAAGTGAAGAATAACTGAGACAGATGATCTAGGACTTGGACACAATTGGAGGCTCTTCGAGGTCAAATATTTGCCATGGAAAATGTCAACCTCACAAACCTTTGTTGTTGAGTTTTCTCTTACTACTGTTCCTGGAAATTTCCAAAGAATCAGCTCACCAGTTTGGATTCATGCTGTTCTACCCCTGCTTCTCATATCTGTCATTATTTTAATCCAGTTTCTCTCTACTTTTTCATTTTATCACAGCATTATCACTGATTTGCCAGACTCAGTCTCCCTACTTTCATGCACACCATTCCCTTGGGTATCTATCTGAAGGACTTGCATGAAATTCAGTGATTACCCTGCGTGCCTGCCTCTGGAACCCGTAACAGCTCACAGAGGTCAGGGATGTGGTCAAAAGTAAAACCATAGTGTGCTTCGCTTGTCCTTCATGTCTGGATGCCAGCTCTACCAGGATTCTAAACCTTTCTCAAGGCTACCAGAGCTTTGATGTCGGACATCCTGCTTTAGCAGTGTAGAATACTCTACGTATTTGCCTGGAGAATTCTTCAGGTCCCCAAGCCTATGTCTCCAGGCCTCCTGATCATGACCTCAGGATTTATGCTAATAATGACTCTGTGGCCTATTCAAAGATGCAGTGGACCTGGGGAGACTGCTCAGTAGAAAATAAATAAATCTCATATGAATGCTTCTTATTATTTTCTTTATTCAAACTTTATAACATCGTACTTGCAATTACTATTGCAATGTCAACAAGAAAACAAAACTTTGAGGATATTAATTTTCTTCTTCTTCTTCTTCTTCTTCTTCTTCTTCTTCTTCTTTTTTTCTTACTTTCTTCATCATTCCAGGGACTGAACTCAGGACCTCACATTTGCCAGGTGGGTGCTGTGCTACTGAGCTGTATCCTGGTCTGGCTGGACTCTCAGGAGAAAGTCCCATCTTGACCTAGATGGTGATCCTTGCTGTTGAGATTTTTTTTTGCCTTGCTTTCAGGGTTTTGAGGTTTGTTTCTCATATCTCAGCATAGATTTAAGTGGGTCCATTTCATTTGAAATGTGCATTGTGCAATCTATACATTTATGCATTTTGCCTAATTTGATAAGTTTTCCAATGATATATATGTATATATACATGTATATATGTTATTATATATTTATTTTTAAATTTAATTTAGTTTAATTTAACTTAATTTAATTTATTTTATTTTGTGGAACCAGGGATTGAACTCAGGCCCTTGTGCTTGTCAGGCAAGCACTTATTCTAGTGAGCTATCTCCCCAGACTACAAATGTTATTTTTTAAAAATAATTTTTAACCCTTTTCTTTTATTTCTTTCCTGTCCAAGCTGAAAGAATACAGTGCTAGGTGTTTTGTTAGTCACACACTTCCTGGACCTCAGTGGCTTTCCCTCAGCCTAATTTCTCCCTGTCATTGAAATTGGGTACTTTTCTGATTTCCAGTGAATTAATTGTTCCCTGTTTCATCATCACTGACCTGTTAGGCCCATCCATAAGATTTTAAGTTTTCAGATTTTATCAAAGTTCTAAATTTTCTCTTTGGTTCTTCCTTATGCTCTTCTCAGACAATGCTTCAGTTCTTCACTGGGACCTTGCTTTCTCATTTCCTCCAAGCCCATGTATGATGGCCCTTAGAATTATTTTGGTAATGAAAATCTTCATGGACACTTCTCATATCTGGATTATCCCATTGCTGGCATATGTTGATTGTCTTTTCCATTCTATTTTGAGATGTTTCTTGTTTTGTGTTTGTTTAGTGATTCTGAGTGTGCCCTGGATGCTTGGATAGGACACCTTCAAATCACTTTCTAGTGGTTTTCTCCAGAATCCAACTCAGTAGTGAGCACAGCTTGACCATTGCAGTATGATTAACGGTTTGGCTTCCCAACGTGCCTTCACAGAGGTCACCAAGGTTAGCATTGGGAAGGTGACCCATAACATGTCCCGGGTGGTCAACTCCAAGGCTAGGAAGAAACAGAAGCCCCCAGGTCTCCACTAAGACTTAGTTCAGACCAGTACAAGCTAAGCAAAGCAGGAGCCTCTCAAGATATTTGGATGAAGTCAGAGGTCTGGGCTGCCAATATTTCCTTGACTAGTGGCAAGCTGATTTGCCTTTTGTGCTCTGGTCGATTAGCATCGTTGTTCTCTGTCTCATTAGGACGTTTCTGTCTACTTGATTGCAGTGGCCTTCCTTTTTTTGTCTTATTTTTTTCTGGGCCTATGTTCACTGATGTTTTCAGTTTACTATGACATTTTAGGACCCATATACATTACATTAGGCAATAAAGCAAACCTAAGAAAGTCACCACTTTGTGCCTCGTGGGGTCTCCATGTCCTTAGAATGCCAGCTGTGCTAGTCAGCTTTGCATCACTGTCACAAAATACCTGTGATAAATCAACTTAATGAAGGAAAGGTCTAGTTTGGCTCCCAATTTCAGAATTTTTAATCTATGGTTAGTTGGCTCCAGCACTTGAGGCCTAAGGTGGGGCAGAGCTTCATGATGAAGGCATGTGGAGGAGCAGAGCTCTTTGGCACATGGAAGTGGAAAGGAGAGAGATGGCAACAGGGAGGGCCGAAGGCTGTGGGACAGTCATCCAGCCAGTATCCTGCCTGGGTGACCCATCTCCTCTGCTGAGCTCTGCTTCCTAACAGCCCTGATGAGGCTAGAGCCCTGGTGACCCAAGCGCTTTCTTTAAGCTCTACCTCTGAACACTGATACCTTGCAGATCAAACCATCAGTACATTGTTCTTTGGGTGACACTTCTTACCTAAAACATAACACCTACCTTTTTCTCTTTGTCTTTCCTAGTCTTCTCATTGTTTGCCATGCACTGTGTAGGTTTTCATTAGGGGAAAATGTATCTACTTTACCTTGTCCATAGACTATAAGTCCAGGCAATTGCAATACATATTTGTTATAGAAAGTCTTCCAGCTGAACATGGTATATTAGAGTTCACATAGAGGAGGAAAATAGAGGACCAGATTCAAGCCTAGGCTTGCGCTGCCACTTCAGTGGTGATCGGAAAAGGAAAACATCAGAGAATAAAACTGAATATGAATGTCTAGAGAAGATATTCATAAAACCAGAAGTGCATGATAACATGAAAGTGAAGATGTATGTATTTTTCAAGAATGTAGAAATTAACATCTATTTATGCTGCTGAATTATGCAATGATGAACATCATATGTTGCTTAATAAACTTTTGATTCTAGCAGGAATAATTGTGAAATAGTTAACTTTAAAACCTTTAAATTGATTATAAAGATTTTTAAGATAAGTCTATGGAGACAGTGAAAATATCAGAGCTTTCCATAGGAAAGGGAAGAACAAATTATGTGAACAAAGAGGATTTTTATGTCAGTGCAATTATTGTGCATGTTATTATCCCACTGAGCACATGCCTTACAGGTTAGGAAAAATATATAGAATTTACATATAAAAATATGAACTCCAGACTATGTACTTTGGGAGATGTTCATGTCTGAGTGTACCTTTATTGATTTTAACAAATGGACCAGTGTGGAGGGGTTATCTAGGATAGGAGCTGGGGAGGCTGGGAGAATGTTGGGGCAGGAAGCGTATGGAAATGTTTTACGCTCTGTTTTGATGTATTGTAAACCCAAAATAGTCAAATAGTGAAACCTATGAAGAAGAAACAGAAGAAGGAGTAAAAGGAGAAGGAGGCAGCAGAAGAGGAGAAACAAGCAAAACTAGATATGATGGCTCATGCTTAAAATCCCAGTGCTCTAGGAAGCTGAGCTAGGAAAGTTGCAAGATTGAGCCCACCCTGGACTACTTAGCAACTTAGAGAGACCCTGTCTTGACAATCAAAAGCTATTAAAAGGCTGGGATTGGGGCCAGCAAGATGGCTCAGCAGTCTAAAATGCCTGCTTAGGCAAGCTTAGGCAACTTCAGGGACTGTAGTTTGATCCCTGGCACCACATGCTGTGCCAGCCCCACACCCAGCACAGGTTGAGCCAGCCATAATATATTGTAGTAAACTGTAGTTCTGGGCTGAGCACCAGTACTAATGACTGGGAAAAAGGACGAGAAAAGCAGGCACATGGTAAGTATAATATTTAAAAAAAAATTACATGTTATTGAAGAATTTGGCAGTTGGCCAGATAACTCAGTGGATTACAGTGCCTGCTCAGGCAGATCACAGTGTGTAGGGTTTGATCCCCCGCGTGCTATACCAGTCCTGTCCCCAGGGTGTGCTGAGATAACATTTGAGACTGGGAGTGGTGGCATGAGCCTGTAATTCTGGGGCTTGGAAGGCTGAAAACAGGAGTATCACTTTGAGTCCTATCTATGTAGTGAGACCCTGTAGACCCTGTAAAAAATACATAAATATTTTTTCATAAAATAGTTTGGGAAGAGACCAATAGATTTCTTCAGTGAGCTCTGTATTTAAAGAAGAGGGTAAAATGAAATGGTAGCCAGAGAGAAAAGAGGAGCAATGAGGGATTTTTTTCCTTAGGGTAGAATCTATTACACAAGGATGTGATGGAGAGAAGAAAATGGAAAGTGCGGAAGAGGAGACATAACTTTCAAGAGGCCTTGCCTAAGCAAAAGGGTCTGAGACTCACATGTACATGAATGGAAACCTTCAGTACAGAGATAAAGTCAATCAGTTACATGGGATCAAAACATAGTGATAATAGGAGGCAATAACTTTGCCAAGGAAGTATCTGTCATATTCCTTTTATGTGGCGGACACTGAAGAATATTTACAGCATCATGGACACTAAAATCTTGCCTTGGAAAATCAGACAAAGGTAATCAAGGAATCAAACTCAAGTTTGCTTGATGGACATGGCAGTTTATAAAAATATAGTTTTATATCCAGGAAATAAGATCTTCCTGTATAATATAAATAAACACTGCATATTTACAGTGCTTTATAGATGACAGAAAACCAATAAACACAGTTTACTTCCTGCAAATGCCCTTGAGTCAAAATGAAATAACCAAAGGCATTTCTAGACTGTGCTCATTTGGAGCCATTTGCCATATTTAACACTGGAATACCAACAGCAATCACCTGCCTTTGTTGCTCTTGACAGCTTTAAATCTTGTGAGACGTGGTAGTTCATATTTATTGAGAACCTGAGCTATTTCTTTTCTCCAAAGGTTTTTCCTTATTCCCCTCCTCTTCTCTGCAATTTTGGTCAAAAGAATGAACCTTATTAAATACCAAAGCAGTGGACAACATTACTGGTGAGTCCTTCTGCTAAGGGAATGAACTGCTAGCTCAGCTGTGAAGTGGCATCGTGTGATGCTGGGAGCTTCAGAGCATATTTTATGCTTGACAGTAATAATATTGAATTAATATGTCTCTGCAAGGCTTAGAAAATCTGGTTCAAATTTAGCCCAATTTATCAAGGTTTGGCAGAGTTATAAGAATTAACAAATCATGCTGTGACTTAAAATTAGCATTATGAATATTTAGGAGCTGTGAAAACTATGGACTAAATATATAAAATGTCACTGTCATCATATAAAAACATAGTTTTAAACATAAGAGGGGAAGGTTTATTACATAGTCCAGCCTGGTACCAAACACAGCACTGGATTTTTCTTTTCAGTTCAATGCCTTATGTAAATGTTTTC
This sequence comes from Myocastor coypus, assembly GCA_004027025.1. NCBI lineage: Eukaryota > Metazoa > Chordata > Mammalia > Rodentia > Myocastoridae > Myocastor > Myocastor coypus. The sequence goes on from PVJA010016786.1 coordinate 35,657, forward strand.
CTTTCAGTAATGAAGGGCCCACCACATCTGCTTCGAAGATGTGAGCTCAGAGAATGTTTGTGTCCTCTGATCCAATCGTTCTATTCTTTATTTCTTCTGTTTAAGATACATATAGTTATGCTTATTCCTTCTAGCAAGCAGAAAATGAACATTTTAAAGCCATTTGAAGTCGAATATGTGGGGAATCTGAAAGTCACACTTAGTTGTCTGCACTCTCAGTGAATAGAAGGGAAAAATGCAATTGTGGGGACAATTAACTATGTATGGCAGACATTTATCAACTGAAAGTCAACTACATGTGTTTATTTTTTTTTTATACCAGAAAATGGAGCAAATTTGTCTTCATTTTACTTATTTGGCTTGGAAGTTAAAAGTTTTTTTTTTTTTTTTTTTTTTTTTAATAACATTACCTAAATGCGTAGGATGATTTTCTTTTCAGCAAGATGAGGTCAACTGTACCGAATGGAGTGACAGACATGTGGCCACGTCCATGCAGCGCTTGTTCAAAGCTTACTCACCATGGCTAATAGGAACTCAGAGCCTGTGTGGGGAAAGCAGATAATTTCATTTGTCATGAAAAAAAAATACTTTAAGGTAGAGCTTTTTACTCAAAGTAGCTTTGTCTATTTATTAAGACAAAAATGAGACTATTATATCTTTTTACTTTAAATACTTTTGCAGTACAAAATTGTTACATTTATTATAGCAAATTGGTACAGGTACACAACATTGTTAGATGCATTTTCCCCCTTCCTCATACCTCCATTTTGTTTTTCCAGCATCAGATTTGCTTACTTATCTTATAGCATTATCAAATTAATCATCACATATACAAATTAAAAGCCACACTAATAGGCCAAAACACATAACACACTTAAGATAGTCATTACAATATCTTTAGCTCATTTTTTCTTCTGCTGATGAACTCTCCATCTACTTACTGTATTTTCCTCCATTGTATTTATGACTTAGATAATTTAAATTTTCTGTTGACTTGGTGTCTGCATGGAGTTCAACACTGGCTAACATCTGACGTGATGCGTTGCACTTTTGAAGTCACCTGCATATTTCTCACCGTTGCCTTTGTAAGTGATCTTGGTTGGTGATGAGTCAAGCTTTCTTCTTTTGGAAATATAATTTATGGACAATCTTTCATGAAAAGAAGGTAAAGAATATCAAACAAAGTGAAAGAAGATGTAAAAACAGATCTTAGAAAACAATGAGTTAATAATATAGAAAAACAAAACGGGTTAATAAAAATAGAGTGAATTAATGCTAATCATGCTGAGAAAATAGGGTACATTTCCTAAAATAATTAACTTTGACAATCTATAAAATCTAATAGTAGTCATCAGGTTCACATGAGTACAAAAAATAAAACAACCATCAAAACTTCCTCAGAATCCTTTAATGGAAAAGCAAAAGAGTTCTGGTACATTTTCACAATTTCATGAGAATGTATTCAAGAAGATGGTTTTTTTTGTTGAGAAATAGTGCATTATGAGGACCATAAATTTGTGAACAGAAGACTTATAGATTTACCTGATAATGAATTCTGACAATTCAAAGAAGGGAGATAGAAGGCCAAGTCATACTCAGATCATGTTCAGAGAAAGGAAAACGGGCAGAAGCATTTTCCAGCTCTTTGAATCTGCTGGAGGATGGGGGGAGGCAGCTTCCACCAGGCACCAGCACTTCCCAGGACTGCAGGCCACCACACTGCTGGAATCCGGGAGGGACACGCAATCCAGCTCCAGAGTCAGGCTTGCAGGTAGCGGTATCACGGTCCTGCCATTCACCATCTCCCTTCCAAAAGAAGTCTGTGTCTCTTTGTCCAAGGGCCTTGGTGCTCAGGGAACATCTGCTTAAGAGAGGCAGTGCCCTTGTTCTTGAGGCAGAGATGAAAGGAAACACAGAAGCACAGCAGGGAAAGATCAGCTAATGTCCACATAGAGAGAAATCTTACACCACAAAACATTGTTTTCTCCGGGAGAGGAGTGATTGTTTCTCTACACTGACCTGTGTTGTAGGAACAACTTGCCATACACTCTGCGCTGACCTGTGCTGTAAATGTACGGTGTGGTAGTTGATAAACTGTGTCAACTGGAAGAAGCCTGGCTGAATCAGTTCCACAAGTTCTGGGCAGTGGGGGCCACATCCTGCAGGATGTGGAGGGCCTCCCCTGGGACATGATTGGTCCCTCCCTGGGGTGTGATTGGCTCCGCCCCAGGGCTAGATGGGCTACCCCAGAGTGACTCAGCACAAAAAGTATGTAAAAGGAGTTGAGGAAGACTTTGCAACTCTGCTCTATCTGGCCCGCTTCCTTGAAGAAATCTTGGTCTTTGAAGGAGCTTGATCTTCAGAGCCACTTCGGAGGAGCTCCGATTTTCACAGTGGAGCGCCCACACAGAATTTGGAAGAGAGAGGCTTGATGGATGCCACAGCTCCTGCTCCTCCTCTGCTCCTTATTTTCTGCCACCAAGAAATGCAGTCGTTGTTTGCCTTGGAGTCAGCAGAGTATGAACTGAAACCTCCACAAACTGTGAGATAAATAAACCTTTCTTTCCTTCATTTTGAGTGTTGAGTATTTGTCCCAGCAATAAGTAAAATGTAACTAAGATATAGGGGAACTCAGAGATCCACAGTGTCGCCATCTGGGAAGAGTGAGTTTAAAATAGAAATGTGGGTGTATGTGTGTGTGTTTAATGGCCCCCAATTCTATCCTGGAGGTGGAGGATGGAGATGAAGAAAAGATGGAGAAAGACAGGTACGTTTCATGTATAAGCCTACGTTTTTGCCCAAAGCTAATTTATGTACTGCTTCAATGTGTATGCTATGTTGAGTGACAAACCTCATTTCTTATGGTATGGTACTCACTATAAAGAGAAACATCCTGGAAGTGTGGAAATAATATACTACAACACAAATGAACATAATTTGCTTAGTGGGTAAAACTGAGTATATGGACAAGACAGCCTAAAAATTGGAGAAATCAATAAATTTCAGGCTAGGCAAATTATTTTCCAATACACTGTGATTTGTTTATATTACCTTTAATATTCCCTATTTTTCATATTAATGCCAATGACAGACAAAAATGACATGTGACCAAATACTTAAGAGAAGACTTGAGATTTCCATATCTTGTCTTCACCCAGGTGTAATCCCAAATGGTACCAATATCCATAAGTGGAATATTATCCCTTTACAAAAAGAATGAGTTTGGTCAGGTGCTCTGCCACAGGTGAGCCTTCTGCTCTTTGTTCTAGGTAAGGTAAACCCCTTATGCAAGACAGACACTGGATCATCCCCCCACAGGAGCCATCAGGGTGATCACATAGCTGATATTGGTTGCCAGAGGTGCAGAGAGAGAGAAATGGGGAAGAACTCTTCATGGGAGGCGAAGTTTTGCTTGTTCCAGATGAAAACAGTCTAAAGATTTGCTGTATAACATTTTGCTTATTGTTCACAACTCCATACTGGTCACCAGGAGCTTATTATGAGGGTAGAATTAATATGCTATAATTTTTTTCTACAATCAAAAGATTGAGGAGTCTGTGTTGGGCACACCCTTAGGGCTCACTGAGGTGGGCAATTGAGATTGGGTGCCATGGCACGTGCCTATAATCCCAGTTCTTGGGAGGCTGTAAACAGGCAGATCACTAAGAGTCCAATCTAGTAGTGAGACCCTGAACATCTTGTAGATCTTTCCCTATAATAAAAGAAATTATGGAAAACTGGTATTCTTTTAAAATTAGAGATGATAATTATTACTTTTAACCTTTCATATATGCATAGCTTCCCAGTAAATGCTAATAATTTCGGAGGATGCCTACTGCAAGCTTAAAATGCTTCAACAAACACAGCATAATAAATAAGGAGATGGTTTTAAAATTAGAGGGGGAAGGAAGAGCTAGGAGCTGTGCCACCTGTGACACTAGAGGTGACAAGCAGTGGGTAAGCAGTGGCTTTGTCACAGCTCATGTCAAAGGGGACCAAAAGATAGCTACTGCAAAGAGCATTTACGCTGTGAATATACCCAGAGGGTTTGGGACTAGCTTAAGTACAAGTCATTGCCTTTATGTTCTCTCCTTTTATTATATTTTATTGTCATGTTAATTGTAATGCTCTAAACTTCCATGACTCAGTCTTGACATAGATACCATAGATGTGAAAAAATAATAATATAGCTACTAGCCCAAAAACTTTTAAAGAGTCTAATCAAGTCTTGGTAGTCTTGTTCCACCCCATTGCATTTCCAAGACTGCTGTTTACACACATCCCTGCCCAGATCCCTGAAGTCTTTCTTCTGGAAGTTAACTTATCTCTCCTTGGGTGCATGCTACGACTGATGTGGGATTTCTTTCACTATCATCTCTGAGGGAGCCCAGTTCTCCTCCTTCTGCACTGACATCAATGGCAATGCTTTTATCAGAGGTTTGCTATTAAATCCCTGGTCCACATTATTAGTTCCTTGAGTAACTTTCTGCATAGGACTAGTTTTAGCTGAAAATATTTTCTCCCAAGGAAAACTCTCTGTGGCTTGGGGGCCATTCACTGCTTTAGGGCCTAGTTCCACTCAACACTTGCCAGCTTATGAGACAGTTCTAGATAAATCTTGCCCTTTAATCCTTATTATTGCTATTTATTTCTGTTGAAACAATTTTTTTTATGTCAGGTTGAAAGTCAGAGTTGTGCCAGTTTGTTTAAGAAATGTGTAGCCCTTTATACAGTATTTGCAAAGAGCACATTCCTTTAAGAAAGAAATACTAGCCCTTCTTTAAATTCCTTCAAATATTTTATACTCTGGACTTAAAGTTTTACTACACAGCTTCCTCTGGAAAAGAAATATGGCTGTGCACTTGCACAGCTTGCAAATTCAACATGAGATTCCTCTGTGGAAGCCTGCAGATGCACAGAAATTAAATACAGCAAAATTATGTAGGAAATGAATGATCTGTAAATTCATTTGAAATGCCCATAGGTCCACCCCCTTCCAAGCCGGGGTACTTTGGGTAACATGCTGCATTGATTTTCTTGTATGTCACATTACATTGGGTTTGTATGTCTCATTATGCGATGTTATCACTTTATGGTGCTGTGGCTTACGTGGTGATACTGTGAGCGTAATGTAATGTGATGCACCACGGCTGTGAAATGCCATTAAAGTATGACACTCTGGAGAGCCAGTGAATTATGTATGCTATGTCACTAGTGCAGCTTAGGAAGGACCGGAGAGCTGCAGGAGGCACTCGCCTGTAGGAATTTCTGAATGTTTATGGAGCTCTTCTGAATCTTGCAAAGTTATGTGTAGATAGAATTAAGAATGCTACAAATTCCACCACCATTTGAAGTCGATACACGGAAAGCCACCTTACGTTAAAACTGGTTGTCTTACTTTTACATCTCAGGAATTATGAGGCAGTAACGCAAGAAGGGCTGCTCTGTCCTCTGAAAAAGAAAGGCTCTTCTCTAAAATGGCAACTGCTCTGAAAGAATGGGTCAGGATGTGAGAGAAACACCTCAGAGGTTTGTGAGCGGCGTTGACACTGGAGCTTGCTTTTCACTCTTCCTGCATCATGAATCTTCCAGTCCAGAGAGGCCTTCAGAGTAGCATAACCCTGGGTGATTTTTTTTTCTTTTGCTCCTACCTTGCCAGGATTTGGTGCCTAAAGGGCTTTCACATCATGGATAGCAGGGACTTGGAAGCAGGCATATAACCATCTGTGCTCCTCTCTGGTTGTGGCATTTTAAATAAAAAGGGAACAGCCTTTCAAACCAGTTTTTACTGAGGACCTTTCAAACTGGAACTCTACTTTTTGGAGATATCTCCAGTAGCTAGTATTTATATCAAAGGAAATAATGACTGTGTTGTCACTTAGAGACAATGTCGCTAGCTACAACATTTGTCAAAATGGGTTTCTATTCTATTTGCAAGGCATTACTTTTAATAAGTATAATCTAATTTAATTCTTATAAATATATACATGACTTTTTTATTTACTTAATTATTTTATTTGTTGTCTTTTTAGTAGTTATACAGAGTACAGGATGTAGACATGATGATTTTTCTAATCATTCTTGGTATAAATAATTTCTCTCATTGAACTAAAAGTAATTGTATACATAGTACAGTATTCCATAATTGCAGTGGGTTATTGGCAGAACTGGCAATGTCAGAAGCTGCTGATTTAAGCCTTTTATAGCCCAGCATACTAATCTACCTTTACATTTTATGTCTTGTGGTTAAACCTCTCTACTGGGTCATTAAGGGCAAGTTAAAGCAAGACCTGTATAGCAAAACATGTAACTTTTGTATCTCCCAAGGTCAGTCAAATCCCCTCAGGATTTACTTTGAAACCACGTACAGTGCTTTGTAGAACTGTCCTCAGTGTTGTGATACTGGATGAATCACAACAATTGCTTGACCAGTTTGCTCTCTGTCAAAGCTCGAGAGAATGTTAAGCCAGTCTTTAAAAGATAGAAAGTAAAAGCTGAGAGTGGTGGCACACATCAGTAATCACAGCACTTGGGAGCTGAGGCAGGAGGATCGCCATGAGCTCAAAGGCAGCTTGGGCTACATGGCACATCAAAGCTTTGTCTCAACTATATAGAGAACCCTGCCCCCACCACCCCAAAAATGATAATTATTAAAGCCTCCTGCACTGTGATATACGCAATGTCCACCATTCAGCTGAAAATTTCTGGATGCAAAGAAATCGGAAGATGCAAGCTATAACCAGGAGAAAACCAATCTGTAGAAAGAGATCAAGAAATGATGATCCAGTTGCAATACACATGTGAACAAGTTCTCCATGCTGAATGTATTCATTATGTATACAAACATATATTATTTAAAAGAAAAAATGACAGGCCCACAGTTGTTTTTTTTTGTTTTTTTTTTTTTGATTGCTGGGTGGTCAAGGGCAAATCGAAGCAAGACCTGTATAACTAAACATTCTTTTTTTTTTTGGATCTTCCAGGGTCAAATCTGCTCAGGATTAAATTTGAGACCATAGACAGTACTTTGTAGAACTGTTGTTAGTGTCAGCCTTCGGGACAAGTCACGGCCATTGCTTGGCCATTTTGCTTTCTGGGAAAGCCTGAGAGAATGTTTTTCTCTGGGTGACTCTCCTTAGACGCACTGCAGTTCATTCATCCCTTTC
>PVJA010016787.1:0-34184 GCA_004027025.1 Myocastor coypus
AAAAAAAAAGAAAGGGGAAAAGAAAAAAAAAAAAGTAATGTTGATTTAAAAGTGTTAATGTTTAATTGTTTGATCAATCTTATATACCTATATGTATTAACCTAAACTGATCCGATGATAAAACTATGTAATATAACCATTGTTAAATTTAAACAATGAAAAACATTAAATAAAAAAAAAAAAAAAGAAAGAAAGAAAGAAAAAGAAAACTTCTAGGCCAGAGGTTCTTACCACATGATCCCAGATCCACAGCTCCTGCACTGCAGAGGAACTCGACACAACCCTAATACCCAGGCCCCAACCCAGGCCCCAGTCCAGGTCCCCTGAATCAAAGTGAGTATTCAGGGCCCAGCGATCCAGGTTTTAGGAACCTTTCCCCGAGATGCTAGCGCAGGCTAAGTTGCAGCACCAAGTTGCAGCATTTCTAAAGAAATGGAATTTTCTACACAGGGCAGTGACGCCCTGGCAAACAGAAGGAATTCAAGCATCCATCTCAAACATAAAACCAAAATGCAGTGCGGCAAAGGCAACATGCCTGAGGACTAAAGTACCGTGGTCCAGCCCTGAAGTTGTTGGAAACTAATTCCCTGAGCCAAACCTGGACCAAGCAGATCGTGCGCGTGCATCAACGCTTGCTTCGCAACACCTAGCAAAGGGCCGCAGGCACTGGTACCGTGCATGCCTGGGAGTCTCAAATTCAGAATTTTTTCCTTTCTGTCTCTCCCAACCTGCACCAACCCCATCTCCTCATGCTGAAACCCTAAAGCCATCTTTGATAATCCTTTCCCTAGTATTCCTTTGTCAGTTGTCCCATTCCATAGAAATGATCTCCCTCCTCATCTCATCGAATAACTCATTCATTAAACATTTGTTCAGTGGTGTAAACTCAGCACAGAATGTGAAAGATGAAAGCATCTTGGCCTTGGGGCACTCACTTTCTCTAGGAAGGCAGTGTGGAAAAGAAATGAGTAAAACGCAGTCAGAGCCAAGCGTGGTGTCACATGTCCATGATCTAGCACCCTTGGAGGCTGAGACATGAGGATCACAAGTCCAAACTCAGCTAGGGAAGCTTAGCAACTCAGCAAGACCTTGGCCCAAAGCAAAAGCTAAAAAGGCTGGGCATGCAGCTCAATGCAAAAGCACTGAAAAAAAAATCTCACAAAACATGAACAGACCTTTTTCTCATCATTTTTTTCCTAAAGAATGTATTATAACAACTGTTAACACAGCATTCATGGTGTAGGATGTATGGTGATATACAGTAATTTAGAGGATTAAAATAGATAAGGCCATGTGCATGGTTTATGCATAAGGGTGATGGCATTTTATGTAAGGGACCTGAGCATCCCTCTTAGGTATCTGAGGTGAATGCCCAGAGCATTCATAGACACCAAAGGACAAACATCGTAGGTAAGAGGCGGAGATAAGGAGCACTGGTGGAGAGGCTGAAGGATTTTAAAGAGTGACTAAGGAAAGTCTCGCTGCAAAGGTCCCATTTGGAAGAAAGCCAAGGGCTGTGAGGACAGAGTTCCCAGCACATGAGTGGCAGGGGCCAAGGTCCTCAAGTGAGAACATACCTGGCACATTTGAGGACTGGCAATGAAATCAATGTGGGTTTTTTTTTTTTTTTTTTCTTTGTTTTGTTTTGTTTCAGTGCTGGGGATTGAACTCAGGACCTTGCACATACCAGGCATGCACTTATGCCACTGAGCTGTCTCTCTAGCCTACGAAATCAGTATGGCTGAAGCAATATGACTAAATGAGACTGAAGGGAGGACATAGGTCCAAGAGGCAGCAGGGCTTAGAATATGTGCACACTAAGGTGGGCACAGCTGCAACTGAGACGAGAGAGTATGAAAGCCAGGTGCAAAGGGAGGCACTGAACAGGGCCCTCTGGTCCTGAGCAGAAAGCAGGCCAAGTGAGCTGGGCACAAAAGGTGGGGTCAAGCCCTCTGTCCTTTCCCTCTCTCCTGACCGCGCTCTCATGTGGGCTATACCCACCGTTCATTTGCCTGCTTCTCCCTTAGGGTGTGCTGCCTGGCCACTGAACTCTGAGGCAGGCTGCACTACCTGCTCCCCATAGCACCAACCCAGACTCCCTGCTCAGTGCACCATACAGCCCAGCTGAGCCCTTGAGCGCTCTCCCTGCTGTGAGGCCCCCTCAGATCCCACTTGCTGTAGGAGGCCTCACCATTCTCAGCTGGAGGCCCTGCTGCCTTCATCCTGCATGCCCACCAGCCCATCCTCTTCCCAGGCTCCTCGGTTACTCCCACCCTAATGTGTCCTGTCTCCTTCCTGAGATCCTGACCTCTGAGGGTGAACTGGGCCTCACTTACTGCCTAAGGGCTGCAACCTGGTGGATGCAACCTTCCAGAAGAGTGAATACATTCTGAATTTAGTAACGGCAACATTAATCTTTAAAGAACAAAAACTGTATCCTGCAATTATTTCCGAGAAATTCGTTCATCACCTCAGAGTAACTGTTAAGATTATAAATACATCGCCTTTAACAGAGACAAAAGTCTAGCAGAGAAAAAAACAGTCACATTGTCTGTAATAATGCTAAGTAATGAAGCCTGAAAGATTAAAAGTGGTCACCAAAGAAATCTTTTTCATGGTTAACTGCCACCAAAAGTCTCCTATCTAGAAAGATACTCTCATTAAATTTGGGAGACTTTAAAATGTCGGACCTCCAACCACAGGACAATTGATCCATTTAAATATTTTAAGTGTTTGTTTTTATTGGTAAAAATTTGATGGAATCAATGTTAGTCTCTTTATGTGAGGTGATGTAGACATGCTGAGAATCTGACTTTCCTTACTGCGGTGTTTTAATACAGCCTTAAACCTGCATAATTTATAAGAATGGGAAAGCACTGAGTCAGACGTTCCCAGCATCCATCATTACAGTGTGGAGGCAGAAAGTGCAAAGGCCAGTGTATTTTCTTCCAGCTCAGCAAGAAAACTTCCCAAAAGGGCACCATGCTTCCTGGGAGCCACAGCACACATCTGTAGCCCAGCTACACGACAGGCAGAGGCAGGCAGACTGCTCGAGCCAGGAGTCCAGAGCCAGCTTAAGTAACATCCCGAGACTCACATCCACACAAAGCGAGCAAAAAGCCCCATTCTAACAGCCTGAATCGCTGTCTTTGTGAAGAAGCATAGGATATTATTTTTCTACCTCCTCTTTAAAGGGGCCAATCTTGGTTCGCTCATGAAATACAAACCAAAAGAAATCTTGCTCCCCTAAACAGAAGAGAAAAGAGCATATGGTTCTCAAGTTCAACCTTAATTCAAAATGAAATCTAGGCAACCGTTCTCAGTCTTTAAGACTGTAATCATGAATCTCCTCGGCTTTGTAATTCAAATTGTATCAACAGTGAATACACCCTAGAGACTTAATTTGCCTTTTTGAAAATGAGATTAAATGACACTGTCACTTCCTACAGGCGATATGTATTAAATGCTCCCAAGAAAATCAGTGTGTACAAGATAAATATGAATTACATTTAATATTATAATTAAACGTAATTCTAATATCATCAATATCATTTGATTCAGTTTGAGCAAATGATTTTAAGAAAAAGCTCATGATGACAGAAGTTCTAGTCTAGAATCAGTTAGAAAACCAGCACCGAAGGAAGGATTAAAAGGAACGAGGAGGGTGAGCCACAGAGGTGGCTGGGTCATAATCAAGAATAAGGTAAAAGGGAGAATTTACCAGAATCACTAACAAGGGAATCAGAACAGAGGCTGATTTCGAAGCCCACTACCCATGCCTGGATGAGGAAGATTCTTCAGATTCTTTTACTTCCGTGCACGAAACACAGAGAACCATCCCTAGTAGTACAAGGAGCGAGGCAGTAATAGTACACGGGTTGCATTTCCAGAACGCATTGTTAAAGCCTCTGGTGGCTTTGCATCGTTTCTGAACCTGTCTGCCTAACTGTGGAGGCTCTCTCAACAGGGCCCGAGACCCGGATTCAAGGCTCAGCGACCCGCGAAGGCTCAGGATGAGCGGGAAGACAGGGCAGGCACAGACTCAAGAGGGAGAGCCCTCTCGTCATCCCCCGGAGAGCTGGCTGCAAACTCGGCGCTTGGCTAAGGCTTCCCTGTCTACACTGCGACTGTACCCACATCGCCACATCATCACTGACGGCACTAGGTATCAACCTCCTCCCTCCTTTACATATATTTTTGTTCAGAGGATCTACTCAGCTACAAAATATACAGGTTTACCTTACCTATACCTTTATTTCTCTCCTTGAGTCTACTTTATATTAATAATAAATTACACAGTATGTATATTTGTATGTTTTAAATTCTTTTACATTAACTTTCCATCAGTTAAACTGTAAAATGAAACTGAACAACAACGACAAAAAAATGTACACCACTGAGAGTCACCAGAATGGGCCAGGACCTACGCAGGAAGGCAACAGGCTGGTCCACAGGCCACACACAGAATCCTTTGTTAGTGGACCACAAGAAGTCATCTGGGCAGTTCTAAGACTACTCACTGTCACAAGCTAATGCAAAGGGACAACACCAAAGTTCAAACTTAACTGGCAAGAAACATTTTGAATGAAATATTTTCAACAAATACAACCTTTTAAAACTATCCAAAATGGGGGCTGGGGAGATAGCTCCATGGCACAAATGCCTACCTGGCAAGTTCAAGGTCGTGAGTTCAAACCCCGGTCCCGCAAAAAAAAAAAAAAAACTATCCCAAATAACCGTTACTCTTCCTGGACTCGCAGGGCCAGGTCTATAATGGTAACTGCAGCAGAGGAGGGTGAAAGGTTCCTCTCTGGTCTTCCTGTGCCCCTCGTCAGAATGAGATGATAATGCTTCTGGGTAAATCTTATCAATTTTGACTAATACAATCACCTGACGGTATGCTTTATAACTTACACCAAAAAAAAGTATTTCAGAGAATACAACAAATAAGCCTGAAATGATGAGGAGGGTGGCACTGGAATTCTTCATCTTCATTCAACAGACAGAATACTGAGTAAAGACTGCTCAAGGTCAGTTTGAATGGCTGAGGTGTTAGATTACCCAAACCAGCTGTAACAAACTTGTTATTTTTAAGAAAAAAACAAATTGAAAGTAGAGAAGCCCATCACTGAAACCATCCAGATGCCTTGAAAACAGGTTTGGAGGCCTGGCCATCATTCACCAAGGATAGCCATAAAAATCACCCATGGTGCCGGGTGTGGTGGCTCACGCCTGTAATCCCAGCACTTGGGAGGCTGAGGCAGGAGGATCGGTGCAAGTTCGAGACCAGCTTGGGCTACAAAAGTGAACTCAAGGCCAGCCTGAACTGCATAGTAAGACCCTGTCTCAAAAAGGAAAAAAAAAAAAAAAAATCACCCATGGGACCCACTGAGGAATGAGGTTCTTTGCCGATGGCAGGCTTTACTTATATTGGGATCAAGCCACATTACCAAAGCCACCAAAGCCCCCAAACAAACCTATCTATCATGCAGTGCATCCAATATTTTTAAAATCTCTAATCATAGAGGCAGCATATTATATACATTCATCTCTGGGTGATTGTCAGTCAGTGCTTCTCGAATGATCTGTGAAAGGGAAGATCTTTATTTTTCTTATTTCTGGTCTGTCATCTACTGATACATTTAAAAATACATTCATGATAAATTATTAGAAAAAAATTTAACGAAACATGCAAAATGAGCCCAATTTTTTATTAGTATTTGATTCAACAGACATAAAATGACTTTGGCAAATTTCTAAGCAATGTCTGTAGAACTTACTCTCCATCTGGCACTGCATTTATTTGGGCCACAGGCCAATAAGAGACGCAGGGACGCAGTGCCACTTGTTACAGAGCACACTGAGGAGCACTGACCGAAGCAGCATGCACATAGGTGCCCAAGACGTGTACCGTACCTCTGACGTTCTTTCCAAAACCTACTGACGACACTGTCTTGTCTGCTTGTCCGCTAGGGTTTGATTTCTCCTTCATGACATCATCGTCACTCACAGCATCAGCAGAGAACTTTTTCTTTTTCTTGTGTCGAGGTGGAAGCTTTTTTGGAAAAGTAAACATTGGGAATATCACAAGAAACATGGCAATGGCACAAAGGAGGAATCCACTCCACCTAAAAAATGGGAAATGTGAATGGCATTGGCAGCTTTTGTTTGGAGAATGAGAACAAATAAGCAAAGTAGAATTTTTGTGGAGATAAAATTCTCTAGATTTACCTTTATCAGCTCAATGCAATAGAAAGTTGGGTAGACTGAGAAAATAAGAGGCCCTTCCTTTCTGAGATTTGAGTAGGAAGTTGACCCAATAATTATGCTAGCTTTATAATGAACGCAACAGTCAAAACCCTGAGTAGAATGTCACTGAAGCATTTTTAAGCAGATATGCATGATTATACTAACAATATTGGCCTTTCTATAACATGCATTTTGTAAAAATTTAATAGAAAAACAATATGAACTCAATAACATGCTTTGTAAACGAATATAGAAACCTTCTTCTTAGAAGAAAAACATTAATATCTTACTCAAATGCATTTCTTTCCGTTTGTGTGCATTTTTTTTCCAGCTATGATTAAATATAGAGCTCTGCACTACTAGGCACCTACCCCATCCCTGAGCTACAGTAAAAGCACCATATCAAATGCATTCCAACTCACTAGCCAACCCTCACATACCTAAGCTAACACGAGGTACTGAAGCAATTAGATTGGACCCTGGTCTTCAGGAACCTGCAACCTAGGTGTAAGCAAGCCAAAGATAAAAGAGACAGCCTCCAAGAAGTGCACACACCTATACAATTGAGACTTAGGAAACACAATAGAGGTTACAGGTGCCATAAAAGTTCAGAGCAGGAAATGGGCATGGGTCAGAAGGCACCCGAGGAGAGGGAGCCAGCCATGACATGTCCATCTGAGGTTGTCGCATTGCATCATGGTGAGAAGGGAGTAGAAGCTGAATCTTAGTCTGATATTAGAGCCACAGTTTCCACCCTGGGGCTTCTCACCCACATCACTGTCCATAGAGCAATTTCTCTAAACAGCAGAGGTCTGGTCCTACCTAACAAGTTCATCTTTTCTAACTAAGATTCTTCAACTTCAAACTGCTCTTAAAGCCTCAGGGTTCAGAAAAATGTTATTCTCTGTGTCAACCTATTTCTATTCCTTGGAACCAAAGACAAGCAGCATTCTAAGCATTAACAATTAATTTAATTCAGTAATAATACAGACCAACTGCTAAGAGAAAATCCATTTCTTAAGAATTTTTATTGGTGCATGTTTGTGACACATAACGAACACCTTCATATCGGGAGCTGGCACATGAACATCACATCTTAGTCCTTTTTATTTGCCCTTCCCTTCTCCTCTCCCTCCACCCCTAGGTCCCCTTCCCATCTTTGAAAGATCTAGCTCGCTGTTTGCTATCATCTACTTTTATTTTGCTCTTTAAGTTAGACCCATGACTTACGTCTCTCATGTAAGAGAAGACATGAGCTATTTAACTTCTGTCTCTGATTTATTTCTCTTAGCATCAGGGTCTCAAAGTGCACCCATTAATTCAATTAACTCAGTCCAGTAAGAATGTAGTACCAATTGCTAAGTGAAAGTTCATTTTTAAAAAAAAATCTCTATTGAAGTATCGCTATCAGGGCTGGGAAAATAACTCATGCCTCCGTGGCGAGAACAAAGACCCATGTTCGATCCTCAGTACCCAAAGTAGTAGTAGTAGTAGTAGTAGTAGTAGTAGTAGTAGTAGTAGTAATGTTGCTATCAGCTGACAAAGGTCTCAGTCTAGCCGAGAGAGAGTCCCACAACTAGTCACTAGTAATCCAATGTGTTCCAACAAAGATCAAAGTAGATCAAGAACAATCCTAAGCCAAATCAGAAAAAGGCTTTATCTTCAGAAGATGGCTCAGGGCAGATTTCTAGCCATCCCCGTTATTTATAGCATTATCATCAACCTAGTTCTGACACAGATTCGGTATTTAAATAACTTGCCAAATAGATAAAGTGAAAGAGAAAAGTGTTTAAAAAAACAGAAGGGTCACCTGTCCATCTGCAGTGAGCACACATATCGTGACATCCAGCTTGTCAGAAATGGGCAGCTCACCACATCTACCCTCTAGATCTCCCTCTAGAAACTCCACATCACAGTGCCCCAGCCTCCTCATTCCCTAAGCTGCCGCCACCACCCCACAGAGTGCTGGGCAGTAACAGAAAGCAGGGGTCTGTGACCTGTGGCTTCACAGTGCCCCAGCTCTGTATCTTATCTTTCCTACTTACTAACTCAGAAAGTTTAGGAAGGTTACTTTGTTTTTCCACATTTGCTCTCTCCTGAAAAGGGTGATACAGAGAACATTAAAAGAATCATAAATAGTTTCTTGAGCCCTTGAATCTAAATAGGATGATGTATACAAGAGACCTAATAAAATGCTCACCCCTAAATCCATAATTAATTCATGGTAGCAAGTTCTGATTGTGTGCGTCTGCTCTCAGCCTGCTGCCTAGCCTGCCTGCAGTCGCCGGCTGGAAAAATGCATACAAACATTAAAAATTCATTATTAAACCCTAAAATAAGAGCACGTAACAGAAGAAGAACTACAGCAAATCAGCAAAAATAATATGAAAGCTGGGCAGTCTGCATTCCTCATTAGTTTCTAGCAGCATTGGTTGGCACCCGTGGTGTAGTGATGGCTGGGAGGACATCGCTAAGGAAGACCCGGAGAAGAGAGAAGACTGTGAGCGCCCTGTGCTGGAAAAAGGCACCAGGCATTGCGAACCTTGGGAGGCCAAGCCACCTAAATCGCCCTGATCTGGCCTTATGCAAAGGCTCCCTCAGGGGCTCCACTCAATATGTTGATTAAGAGCTCTGCCCTGGAATCAGTTTCTTACCCCAGTTCTCCCTGCCTGACGCTTTGAGGAAGTAACCCAACTCCCTGATCATCAATTTCCTCTACTGAAGAACGGGAACAAGATCAGTGACTACATATGGTGGCTAAAGTCTCATTGAGAAGTTCATACGACTCTTGGGGTAAAGCCTGACAGATAGCAAGCCCCAAGGCCATCGTGGTGTTCCTCGGGCATCCTTCACTCAGCACAGATTAACTGAAACTCAGTACTGCTGCTAGGCGCTGTACCCAATATCGATGACTTCACTCAAAGAAAGACTCTGTCGCCACAGGGATACTCCATAAGCAATTCAACTTCATTTTTAGTTGCTGTTTATATATTTATGTATTTATTTATTTTGCATTTTAAGGAAGGGCCTACTGGGTGTTCAGGGTCTCACTACTACATTGCACTCATAGTGATCCACCTATTTACAGCCTCCTAAGAGCTGGGACTACTGGCATGTGCCAGCAACTTCATTTTTAAGTAGACCTCTTTTATAGTTCTATATTGATCACCTTTATCATTTATACAGCGAATGCTGAGCAAATGAAATGGATAAAGCTACTTGGCCACTGATTAAACTCAAAGGAGACAATCTATACTGGACAACAGGAGCAGGAACCATATATAAGTTTGTTCACTGCTCACAGTGATTCTTTGGAATAAACACTATAACCTCCTTTTATGGATTTAAAAGCAAGAGAAGCACGTAGTCGCAATTTCCCCAAGGTCCCGTACCAGCTGGCTCACTTGAGGGCACAGCCCAGTGTTAGGGCCTGCACTCCGAATGGCTCTATTTTGCTACCAGTTGGGTTAACACTTGCTAGAAAACACTAAAGTGGGCACATAGAGCGCTTAGAAGACTAACGCTCCTCCCTTTCCCTGGCTTTCCTTCTCCCCGCCAGAGGTCATTCTCATCTGTCTCTGCAGATGCTCCCTTATCACTAAGCCCTTCCAGGACATCTACACAGAACAGTAATATATGTTGCATATTCATAAATATATTTTAATAATTTAATTTTCTGATGATGAAAAAAGTCTCAACTCTGAACTATTTCAGAACTGCAAAAAAAAAAAAAAACTTGAGATGAACACCTATTTCTCAGATGAAATACAAATGGCAAGGAAATACATGAAAAAATATTTTGCATCACTGGTTGTTTGATAAATGCAAATTACAACAATGCTGAGATTCCAGCTCACTCCAGAAAGAATGGCTGTATCAAGAAACCAACCACTAACAAATGCTGGAGGGTCTGTGGGGGGAAAGGAACCCTTCTCCACTGCTGGTGGGAGTGCAGACTGACATGACAACTGTGGACATCAGTACGACAATTCTCTCAAAAACTAGGACTTGAAGTCCCATTTGACCCACCTGTCCCCCTTCTGAGTATCTTCCCAGAAAAATTAAAAACTTGGTAAGTACAGCAATACATGTGCACCCAGGTATATAATAGCATAATCTATGGTAGCTAAATTTTGGAAACAACCAAAATGCCCATCAACCAAGGAATGGATAAAAAACACGTTTTTAGAATACAACAGAGTACGGCATGGCCATAAAGAAGGATAACCTTCAGACATTTCTAGGCAAATGGATGTACCTGTAAACCATACTTTTAAGTGAAATAAATCAGACACATGTGTAACTATCACATTGTCACTCTGGTACAAGAAACTGAAAAAGTGAATAAAGTCCAAAGTGTACAATAGATATGGTGACGTGGAAAGAAATTTTTCAAAAGAAAAGAGGAACTAGGGCGAGGAAGTGGGGAAAGGAAGAAGAAAAAGACAAAAACTATAAAAGAAGGACAAAATGGAAACAAGGCTTTGTAAATAAGGAGGTGGGAAGAGGCTGAAGCATGGGGCAAGAATTAAAAATAAAAAGGAATCAAGACATATCATGTGCAGGTACAAATTCCTATAATTAATAGGATCATCACGTATGTCTAAGTTGTACCAATAAACTTGATAAATTAAAAAAAAAAAGATGAGAGAAAAATTTCACCACCAGTCAAGAATTCAAAAATCCTGCATTATTCCTGTCTCACTGATAGCAGACTCCTTTTGGTGTGATTTGAAAAATCATCTGAATCAATACCCAATCCTGCATGCCACACCGGCCTCACCCCTAGGTGCACGGAGGTGGCCACCGAGATCGGGCGTGGTGGCACATGCCTGTAATCCCAGTGCTGGAGAGGCTCAAAACAGGAGGGTCACTGGAGTCCAAGCTGCACAGAGACCCTAGAACAAGTACTTTAAAAAGTTGAAGAAGCAAGAGGGGGAAGAGGAGGAGGAGAGCAGAAAGAGAAGGAAAGCAATAAGGGAGGGAAGAAGGGAAGGAGAGAGGGAAAGAGGGAAGGAAGGAAGGAAGGAAGGAAGGAAGGAAGGAAGGAAGGAAGGAAGGAAGGAAGGAAGGAAGGAGAGAAGAAAGGTGGGCTGGCAGGCGGGCAGGCAGGCAAAGGATTTGCAGGGTATTCTAGCACAAAGTAGGGCTGGAGTTTTGGGCACAAGGAGAGAATTTTATAAATACAAACATAACAAGGAAATGAAGAAAGTTATTTCTGAGCCTCAGTGAATTCTCTCTGAGACTTTGCTATAAAGGAACCGCAATGGCTCTGCATTAGTTTCTTACTGCTACTATAATAGCAGCAACTCAAACAACACGAGTAGATTATCCCCTAACTCTAGAGGCCAGGGGTCTATAGTGCTGGGGGTAGCAGGGCTGCATTCCTTTGGAAAGAGTGTAGCTAGGGAGGAAACTACTCCCTCTACTTCCTATGGGCATTCCCTAGCTCACAGCCCCTTCCGCCCCCTCCACCTCTGATTTAACCCTCTCCTTCTCTAACCATGGCCTCCTCCCTCCCTCTCTCTTCTGATCACTAATGGCACCACTAAAAACATCTAACGTAAATCTCAAGATTCTTAGCTGGATCGCAACCCCCAATTCCTTCTAACCACATACAGTAACAAATTCATGGGGCCCGGTGGGATGGCTCAGTGGTCTAAAGCACCCGCTTGGGAAAGCTTGGGTGGCTTCGGGGACCTCGGTTCAATCCCTGGCACCACATGCTGCGCCAGCCCTGCCCTCGGGGCAGGTTGAGTCAGCCATAAAAATGAGTGAATAAACAAAGGCTCTGAAACAAGAAAAAAAATTAAAATTAAAATTAAAAATTAAAAATTAAAAAATCCTAAAAAAAAAAAATTCATAAGCTCTAGGAATGAAGCAACAGCTACCCTTGAGAGTTACTATTCTGCCGATCACCCATTCCCAGACTTTCAGCTATTATTCATCTCCTCATTGGGGAAATTTGAACTATGAAAGTGTTTATCTCTAACCATCATTAGTAAGAAGTGAATGCAAAATTTAGATAGCAGTCTTACCAGTTTCCAATGAAACGAGGGTCATTCTGGTCAAGGTGAACAGGATTTCTGGGATCAACGTAAAAGCCAATGAGAAGCCCACCTAATAGATATCCCACTGCAGGGCCAAGCGCTCCCATGACGTACATGATGGCTGAGGAGACACAAGGGGAGACGTGAAGTACAGAGGCATCTCAGGTACATGCTGGCGTTCTGCCCTCAGTCACTGCAGAGGCGCAGACTGAACCCACTCCACGATTCACAAAACATCTCTGATGACATCTGGGTTTCCAACCTTGCCTTTGCTTCTGTTACACACATCGTTCTCTTAGAACAACAGAAGGTGTGCTCTGTTTTTAATATATAGTGTCAGGCTTCGCCTCAGCAACACTAAATTCTCATTTCTACGAGTAGATACCCAGGCCAGCTAATAAGGCAGATACTGAAGACCTGAGGAAAAAGCAAAAAGGCTTTTAAGTCTCAAGAAAAAAGAAAAAAAGATTCTAGCAGAACTAGGAGAGGCAAGTGACAGGGCTGGATTCGGTCAAATTGGAGAAGTTGTTCAAAGACCCTCCAGTGACTTAGACCTTTCCAATCACCATTTCTGCAACAATTATTGTTCGTATAAAAATCTTACTCTACATGCCATGGGCAGGAGGTCCAAATGGAAAGCACCAACCACAGGTGGGCCACAAAATAGTATTTTAAAATGTGTCCAAGCCAGGTTTAGTGGTGCTTTCTGTAATTCCAGCATTTGGTAGGCTGAGGTACAAAGATCGTTGTGAGTTCAAGACAAGCCCAGGCTATAAAGTGAGCTCAAGGCCAGACTGAACTGCATAGAGACCCTGTCTCAAAAAGAACCCCCTCAAAAAATGGGGGGCAGCTGGAGAGATAACTCATCAGCTTAAGCACCGGCCTGGCAAGCTCCAGGTCCTGAGTTTGATCCCCAGTAACAAAAAAAAAAAAAAAAAAAAGACACATACAAAACAATTATCCAAGGAGTCAGGTGAACATGTCTCATGGTTGGTGAATCAAGAAGTTGTCTTATTTATTTATTTGTTTGTTTGTTTATTTATTTTTAATGCATTTGATATATAGTCTCACTACAAAGCCTGGACTACTAGTGATCCTCCTGTTTTCAGCATCACCAGTGCTGTGATTAAAGGTGTGTGCCACCACAGGGGTGGGGCCAGCACAGCATGTGGTACCCAGGATTGAACCCCAGTCCCTGCATTTGCCTATGCAGGTGCTTAGTCTGCTGAGCTAGCTTGCTATCATTTTATTTTTTTAAAAAAAAAGGGAGCTGGGGAGATAGCTCCGAGGCACAAGTGCCTGCTGGGCAAGTGCAAGGTCGTGAGTTTGAACCCCGGTCCCACAAAAAAAAAAAAAAAAAAAAAAAAAAAAATGCTTCCCATCAAAATGTGTTTACAGTAGTCAGCACAATTTTTTTATTTATTCCTATTTTCACTCTTGTAATTTAAAACTCTAAATTGTCAACTTCAGATTTTTAAGATAGGATATGGAATTCCTTGAAAGACATAGAAAGACATACTTATACTCCAAAATCTTTTGTTTTTCCTTCTCAAAATCAATTATTTGGGGTCCAGGAAGATAGCTCAATGGCATAAGTGCCTGCCTAGTAAGTGTAAAGTCCCAAGTTCTATCCCTAGCACTGAAAAAAAAAAAAAGGATAGAAAGAAAATCAGGGACTGGGGAGATAGCTCCGAGGCACAAGTGCCTGCTGGGCAAGTGCAAGGTTGTGAGTTCGAACCCTGGTCCCCCCCCCCCCAAAAAAAGAAAGAAAATCAATTGTTTGGGGACAAATCTATAAACACTTCTAAGGCACTGCTCTGTACATGGGATAACAACAAACTTGGATGACAGTTGTTTCTCATTTCCATTGCCATCATATATTTGTAAACCATTAAATAAATTTTGTAACCACAAAATAAATTTGCCAGGACCCCCTTCTTTATGGTGGGGGTGGGGACAGGGGTAACCTGGAATCAAACTCAGAGCCTTGAGCTTGCCAGGCAGGGGCTGTGACCCTGAGCTATATCCCCAGCTCACTATACCCACCAGAAAACAAACCAAAATGATCAGAATGCCTTGCTTTATCATTCACGCCTCAATACACTTCAGATAATCTTGTGTCTCCCGTTACTTGGAGCCACAGACAAGAAGACGGTAATTTAACACCTGCTCTCCACTTTTCACACCAGACAAAAGGAAAAGTGCAGTGTTGATTTTACACAACGATCCCCGATCCCCTGTAGCAATAAGACCTTCAGCTCCACTTCTCCATCTGCATGGAAATGGAGAATGACGGCAAAGCCCCAGCCATTGGTACCCTGAGAGCACACTTCTCCTGCACCCAATTAGAACTATCCTATTAATTGCTGTTTATAGCCTCGTCTGCAACTCAAGAATAGAAAGCACTTTTCTGGCACAGGTACTCTCATATGCATATGAAGACAGGAATTTATGTTTACACCTCCAGGCATACTTCGCCATTTACAACTTGAAACTGTAAGGAGTCCAAACAGTGACATGAATCATCCTCCAGAAATAGTTAAAGAGACTGTCGCACAAGCGCAGACAGGAAAAGGGTATTTCCTCCATCCTGTTTATGCCCCGGGTGGCACTGGAGTGCAAATCTCCACCGGTAAGCAGAGCTGGCAGCCTGTGCTCCACAGGACCACGCCATTACCCAGCTAATGGAAAACTCATCAGGTAGCATTCACCAAAAAAAAAAAAAAAAAAAAAAAAAAAAAAAAAAAAAAAAAAAAAAAAAAAAAAAAAAAAAAAAAAAAAAAAAAAAAAAAAAAAAAAAAAAAAAAAAAAAAAAAAAAAAGCCTAGCTGCTTTATAGAATAGCAATAAAGCTTTCTAAAAATTCAGCAGTGTAATCAGAATCATGTATTTTCATTATATACCAACCCATTAAGCCCAACAAAATCTCTCTTGCGCGTGCGCGCGCGCGCACACACACACACACACACACACACACACACACTCTTAACCGACTCCATTTGGTAAATAAAATAGATCATCCTCTGGGCGGAAGTTAAGCCTTTTCTGACCACTGAGCTAACATTATTAACTGACTGACCCGCGCGGCACTCAACCCGAGATTCACGGTGTGACGCAAACTCACACCGTGCACAAACTCCCAGGCGCTCTCCCAGCTAAAGGGCTCTCTTCTCTTCCAAGAGCAAGGGTGGGACACACCAGCCTCCAGCCACCACCACCATAATCCTCACACAGTGAGATCTGAAGCCTGTATTCAGGGATAATGAGAACAGCTGGGAGCCCGGGCGCTTCTACTCCTGTGCTGCTCCTAGCACCCCTTGGGGCACTGGTGTGCTCCGTGCTCCACGTCCTTCCAGGACCAAGCAAGCCGGGCCTTGCTCGCTCCTCGCTCCTCGCTTGTCTCCTCCTGTGTCTTTCTCCTTAGATCAGCGGTTCTCAACCTGTGGATCACAGCCCCGGCAGGGGGTCGAACGACCAAAACACAGGGGTCACCTAAAGCCATCCGAAAATGTTATTTATTTGGAATTGTTGTTATATTTAAACCCATGCTATGCCATGGTGAAATGTTATTTTATTTATTGGAATTAGTAGTAAATATTTCTCAACATATAATTAAATATTGTTTTTGTGATTAACCACTATGTTTAAATTATGTTTGATTTGTAGCAATGAGAATACATAATGCTTATCAGGTATTTACATTCCGAATCATAACTGTAGCAAAATTACAGTTTTGAAGTAGCCACCAAAATTATTTTTTGGTTTGGGGTCACCGAAACATGAGGAACTGTATTGCCGGGTGATGGCATTAGAAAGGTTGAGAGCTGCCGGGCGTGATGGCTCACACCTGTAATCCCAGCACTGGGGAGGCTGAGGCAGGATGATTGGTGCGACTTCAAGACCAGCCTGGGCTACAAAAGTGAGCTCGGGGACAACTTCAACTGCATAGCAAGACCCTGTCTCAAAAAGACAAAAAAAAAGAAAAGAAAGAAAGAAAGAAAGGTTGAGAACCACTGCCTTAGATCTACGGGGACTACACGCTGTCTAGTACAGCAGCCCCAACCTCCATAGCACATCCCTGCAGGTAAAACAGCAAACTTCAATCTCCGTGGATGTATTTTTCCATATAATAAGATGTGTACAGGCTGGTCTCTCTCACACAGCTCACACTAATGCTTCAGGAAGCGCTGTTGGGTCTGCCACCAAATCACAGCTGACACCCAGCTCCTTCTGTTCCCTGTACTGATCTCTCCCTGGGCCAGTCCCGCTGTCACCATTGTGAGGAATTACTCCAGGATTTCCAAGCAGCATCCCTGCTCCTGCCCTTATATCCCCCTACCAGATATTTTCAGCACAGAAGCTTTACCGATCCTCTAAAAACATGAACCGGTTCATGCTACTTCCTCGCACGCTCCCTTCTGAAAGGCTTCCCATCCCGTCTCACTCACAACGAAAGCCCCAGGCCTGGGGTACCTGCTCACGCATTTGCGCACGCACGCACGCACACGGGATTTCTCCACTTCTCTTCTCACTCTCCTGGTCTTACTACTCTCCTAGCTCTCACGTTCCTCTTTTCAGGACTGTCCTCGTTCTAGGGCCGTACACTTGCTCTGTGCCTGTGTCCTACTAAAACTTGAAGGCTCGCTCAGCTCCCCACGTCATTGGTCTCCTCAGCACTTAGCACTGCCCCATGCGCTGTACATTTCCTTTGCTCATCGTCTTTCCCACCTGTTATCGCCACCTGAGCCAGAAGCACCCCAGAACGAGGGCTCTTGTCGGTGGTGTTCACTGCTGCATTGACCGGTGCCCAGGGGTGCACAGTTCAGATCTGCTCTGAGCACTCAGCCCTTTGTCCTCAGTGTGCAGACTCCACAGGTGGGAAGCATGGCCCCAGTGCAGCAGTGTAGGGAGGCAACTGAGTAGCGAGGGCTCTGCCCTCAGAAACAGATTAATCTGTCTGCAGAGAAATGGGTTGTCCAGGGGGTGCGTGGCTTTGCTGTGGGTCGAGCTTGCTCTCTGGCCCAGTTGCCCTGTCTTGCCATGCAATACTCTGGCCCACTGTGATGTGGAAGCATGTCCTCGCCAGATGCTGAGCAGACAGCAACCCCATGCTTTCGGAACTTCCAGCCTCTAGAACACGAGCTAAATAAGCCCCAATTTTCCAAAATGACTTGGCTCTAGTGTTTTGTTCTAGCAGCAGGAAATGGGCTCAGATAATCAGTGATGTCCCTACCAACAGCAGATGTCAGTGACAAAAGTCTTCACAGTGTAGCCCATCTCTTGAGATCTCAGCTTAGTGAGCATAGGCACCAATCCATATCTGGCATATTGAAATTAATAATTCTATATGATTGTATCTCATTAGGTCCTCTTACACCATCTTTGGTTGCCTCATGATAAAGGACAGTACTTCAAGTCTGGGCTATTTAAGGAGTTATTTAGTGTCAGAATAAAAAGAAGTTCCAACTGTTTTCCCTGTGCCCTAGTAGGTCATCTTATATAACCTAGTGGGTGTGGCCCTTCCCCTTTGAGAGGCTATTCAATCATTTCATTCACTTGAGATTAAATATGCCCTACTTTTTATGTCTGCTTATCATTTCAAATATTTGTATCTTACCAAGTAGCTCTTCACCCTGCCCAGCAAAGAAATGTCACATCTACTACTGCCCAATGTTATAGCAGAAAACTTCAAAATCATGTGCTCTGGGGCTGGGGAGATAGCTCCAAAGCACAAGTGCCTGCCTGGCAAGTGCAAGGTCGTGAGTTTGAACCCCGGTCCCGCAAAAAAAAAAAAAAAAAAAAAAAAAAAAAAAAAAAAAAAAAAAAAAAAAAAAAAAAAAAATCATGTGCTCGGGCTTTAATTCTTACTCATCATTTGGCCATTAACAAGTTCTTTTAACATCTCTGAACTTCAGTTTTCTCACCTCTAAACCTGATATGGCAAAAGAACTTGTTCACAGGATTATCATGGGCATTGCAAGAGTCAATGCTTATACTGCATGTGGTTTACCTGAAATGTGATCTATTTAGTAACAGCATTATAAGAATAAGCCGTTAGTTGCACCTATTTTATGTTACAGAATATACCATTTTGTGTTTGATTCTGGGAAGACTGCTAAATGTTTATAGACTGATCCCATGCCATTTTGATCAAAAGAATGGCGGAGTCTCTGTTATGGTTTGGGTCTAGATGTCTGTCCAAAGCCTCATGCAGTCATGAGGTGGACTTCTAGAGTTTGTGATTAATTCATGATCCACTGGGATCATGGATGTGAGTGCTGCTGGGATTAGCAGTGGGAATACTGCATCCAGCCTGGAGCGGAGAGCCTGAATGCAGCATAAGGGAGACAGCCTCGCTCCCTGTGGCTGTTGTTGCTGCTAGTCCTCCTTTTGCTCTCTGGTCTTTGCAGCTGCCATGAAAGGTTGCTCTCTGCCCTGTGCCCCTCTGCCTTGGAGCCAGAGGGGTATGGGCCCAAACTTCCACTGACTGTGAGCTTCATAACCCTTTCCTTCCTTCGTCTTGGGTGTCCTGTATTTGTTCTGGAGAAGAGTACCTGAGAAAGTCTCTTATTTGCTTCCCTGTGCCTGTGGTTCCTCCTTTGTGTGGCTCTGCTCCTTCAACAATGGTAAAACCTACAGCTTTTCCACCAACAGAATGTCCCCCCACTAGTCATTAGTCATGGACTTAACTATTGCACTTGTTTCCTCATGTTGCTCTGGAGCAGAGAGCATGGCCTAGACCAGGCATGGTGAACTCTTTGGAGCTTTCAGCCATAACAAATAGCCTGCTGCAGCACACATGCATAGGTTTGTCGTCATTGACCAAGAGGCCTCAAAAATGAATGCCAGCTCTCTTATAGCTCTAGAGGCTGGAGGTATGAGACCAAGGTGCCAGGAGGTAGTTTCTGATGAGACTGCTCTTTCTGGCTGTGTCCTCTTCCCTGTGTGTGAAAAGAAGGCGAGCCCTGGTGTCACCTCCTGCTCTTCTGGGGACACCAGGCGCATCAGCTCAGAGGCCCACATTACGGCCTCACTTAACCTACCTGCCTAACGGCCCTGTAGGGCACAGCTCACTGAAACTGGGTATGTGCTGATACATATAGTTACTTTTTTAAAAAACCTTAAAACTTGTTCTAAAACGTACAAAATACTTTTTTTTTTTTTTTTGTCTTTTTGAGACAGGGTCTCACTATGCAGTTCAGGCTGGCCTTGAGCTCACTTTTGTAGCCCAGGCTGGTCTCGAACTCGCACCAAACAAAATACAATATTGATCACATCATAACAGATTTACTATAGAGAGACTTCAAAAAGTACAAAAAAAATAGATCTGTTAGAAAAATCAACCACAATCTCTACCACACACAGAATAACAGTAATAGTACAGGCTGATATCTCTAATCCAAGAGCCTGAATTTTGAAATGTTGCAAAATCAAACACTTCTGGTCCCTGATATTTCAGATAAGGAATACTGAAATTATAACAAATAATTTATATCACTCATACATTACTATACTCAAAAGTTAATTCAAATTATCTAGTAATTATTGTTCACATTTCTTATTCTGTTCTGTAGACCTTTATAATAATCTACCTTATCTCTTACTTTTATATAAGAAAATGTTTACACATTTTTTTTCAGTACTAAGGATCGAACTCAGGACCTTGTGCATGCTAGAGAGGCACTTAAGGCACTAAGCTATCTCTCTTGCCCTACACACTTTTTTTTTTTTTTTTTTTTGTCTTTTTGAGACAGGGTCTCGCTATGCAGTTGAGGCTGGCCTTGAGCTCACTTTTGTAGCCCAGGCTGGTCTCGAACTCGCACCAATCCTCCTGCCTCAGCCTCCCAAGTGCTGGGATTACAGGTGTGAGCCACCACACCCAGCTCCTACACACTTTAAAAACCTACTTATAGACAAATTTTTAAATCAACTTTCAAGTTTTTATTTTCAATGATTTATCTGCTATTTGTAGAAGATCTATCTTAAGTAAATCTACTTACTTTTCTAGCCCTACTCACACTAGGTTAAATTTTTCAATTGAATAAGTTTCTTTCACTTCAAAATTTAAAAGCAAAACTTGAAAATTTGGCATACTTTTTTATTTTTTTAAGTGTTCTATGCTTTCTCCTTCCTCTTTAGCACACTGACATTATCTCTTTTTTTGTTATTGTCACTTTGTTTTCTTGAGGTGCGTCCTTGTCAGGTAGTGGAGGCTGGCCTGAATTCACTTACATAGCCCAGGCTGACCTCAAACTCAGAGCAATCTGCCTGCCTGCCTCCTAGTGCAGGGACTACGGGCCATGCCACAACACCAGGATACTCTTGAGGTAAGATGTAGACATGTCTGAAGAGAACAAGCAGGGTGACTCTCACACCATCTGCTCCCTGGGCTCAGCAAGTACTGCCCAGCCATCCATATGGTGCTGCCAGGCAGATAAGGGCAGATAAGGACAGAGTCTGGAGTCAGTTTCCCTCAGATTCAGCTTTGTGTGTTTCTGGTTTACTAGAACCTATCCCCCCACCAAGCTGTCTAGGACTTCTTCAATCCCATCCAGGCTACAACCACCATTCCTCACAATTAAAACATGCTCTTCCTATACTGCTACTTGAGAGGCTGAGGCATAAGGATTTGAGGCCAACCTGGGCCTGTCTGTCTCAAAATAAAAAAATAAAAAGCACTAAAAATATAGCTGGGGACCTGAAAAAATTACTCAGTGGCATAAGTGCCTGCCTGGCAGGCTCAAGGATCCGGGTTCAATCTCCAGTGCCACATGTCGTGCCAGCCCTGGAACCCCAGGCTAAGACAGGAGGATCACTATGAGTCAGAGCTTCATAGTGAGACCCTGTACCAAATAAATTAATTAAATAAATAAATAAAGAAATAAAGAATGTAGCTCAGTGGTAGAATTCCCCTAGGTTCAATCTTCAATAAAAAAATAAAAAATAAATAAAAAAAATAAAAGCCTTCCGTATCACAAAAGCTAACTGAGCCAAATATTATCTCTAACAGGGTGGTTCTGTGGCATCAGTTCCAGGCCACCTCCCTGAATTCTATACCTCAGTCTACCTAGGACTCACACCTAGAATCACAAAAAGTGATCCCAGGCTGGAGTGAATGGTCAGCCAGCGGGCCTTAAGCCCCACTGAATGTGGGAAAGTGAGAACCCAGTCCGAGCTGGTAAAGGTCCTAGCGCTGCGCAGCACTGCAAGTGCCTCTGTCCTGGCCTCCTGGCCTAAAACGTTGTGCATGCACCCATCTACACGCTCTGCGATCTCAGGCGGTGGGGCAAGGAGGGGTGCTGCCCAAGCGAGCACGGGCCCCTAGGGAGAAATACGCAAGACTGTGATCCAGTGCTTGGTGAACAGGTGCGGCACACACCAACAGTACGCTGTGGACTGTGCGGGTGGGAGAGGAGAGCGGCGCTGTGTGCGGAAGATGACTTTTGACCTAGTCCTCTAGGGACGGAGGAAGGAGCACCAGAGGCCAGGCCTCCCACCTGGGCAGCAGCAGATGAGCCCGCAGTGCATGATGTGTTCAGGACGTTGCAACTATGGAGAGACAAGGAGTCACCGCTCTGTCCCCACCCTGATCCCATTCTGGGGACTCGGTGCTCACACCGCCATATACAAGCTGCCAGACATTCCACGCTGAGGACAACAAGGACTACCTGAAGCTAGCTGCTCCTACCACTCAGTGACACTCAGAAACACTGTCTGCCACAGGACAGTAGGAAAAGAAGTACCTTCCGCCGTGCTGAGTGGGCAGGCCCAGACCCTGGCATAGAAGCCAAGGCGCTGGTCCCGGGGTCTCCTGGGCACTTGTATCTCTCTCCCTTTCCCTCCTTCTCTCCTTCAGCACCAGTCAGTGGGCTCAGTTGTGAGACCAGAGTGTGACACTGCTCCAAGAGGCCTCTCTTTCCAACCCAGCCTTTCTGTTCCCATTTCCTGGAAGGAGAAACAGCTCCCTTCTCATTCGCTTTCTTCATGTGTGGGCAGGTTTTACGCAGTGAAAAAGCCTCTATCCTTAACCTGATGGACAACATCTCTTTCTGCTTATAAAGCTCCAGCCCTTTTCTTTGGGACACTGTTTGATGGCTTTCCTCTGAGGGGCACTGTCCTATGAAATTCCTTGTCAGATAAGCGACCAACACAGACCAATCAGCTGCTCTTCTCCCCAGGTCTCCCCACATGCTCAGCTGCCCACGTGGCTCACTCCCTAACTTCTCTTGGATCTATAGAGAGAAGCCATGGCTCCCCAAAAATCTTCACACAGAATCCAAGACCTGCTTCCATCCCTCTTTGTCACCCCATCCTGCTGGAGTTTTCCTCAGAGCACGTACCATGATATGGACATGTGCTTATCACAGCTGCCTATCCACTGTCTCCGGACTGTCAGTGCCAGGAGAATAAAGGCTGCCTTTTTCACCAAAGCACATCAAAGTGTGGGCAGTGATGACCACACAGGTGAGTGAGGATTTGTTGAATGGACATAGGCTGGAGACATAGACTTTGCATCTTGAGTGGAATGACAGAAGTAGTGAAGCTTCCTGCAGCAGAGCTTTGAAGAGTCACCCTTTGGCTCTGGCTCCCTAGAGCCCTGGGCTGCCTGCCTCGTGGGCCACTTGTACTCCTGCCCAGACAGTCTCTGATTTACAAAGTTGGTTCTATGGTTCACTCACACGGAGCCTGGCTCTTCTTGCCTGTGTCACAATCAAGCCTCCTTGTCGCTGGCCTGGGCTTGCTATACCCTTGATTGGACTTGGTCTCTAATCTATCAGCCTCCACCTCCAAGTCACTCATCCACCTCAGCCTCTCTGGCTAGGACCTACCCTCTCAGCCAGTCCATGTGGCCATGAACAACTTTTAGAATGATGTTGACAGTAGTTTAGGTTATGGACACAGTTGATGTCTAGGCTGAAGGTTTGCACAGGCACTGGGGTGTAGGCCTGAGTAACACTCCCTGTGGTGACTATGGCACTCAGCTGACCATTACACGTGGATGGCAGGCGGTGATAGGAAGCTACACTCTCATGCATGTTTGGTCACTAGTGAAGATAAGAGGCACAAACAGTAACCCAGATACCAATTCTCATTTAATTTCCACCACTCCCTGAAAAACAGCCAGTCATTCATTCCACCAGAGCACCGGACTTGAAGAAACTATTTCTCTCACTGCTGCTGCTCACCAGCACAGGCAGATAATGAGCCACTGATCTCAGTTATTTTGAGCAGTGATTTTTCTTTTCTTTAAAAGATTCAGTTACTTTGACACGGGCCTGACCACAGAAGGCCAGCGGCCCTGACAGTCAGGAAGCAGTCTGTCACTTCACTCACACATGCAGAAAATCTCAGGTCTTATCCAAGAGCTGGAAGGGGTGTAAGTAGAGTCGGTGCTTTTATTCCTCACAATCATAGTGAGAAATTGTTGGCTTAAATTCATTAAATGCCTGTGAAAATATTTCAGAGTAATTTGAAAAACACTTAGGTTGGGGCTGGAGATATAGCTCAGCTGCACAGTGCTTGCCTGGCAAGCTCAAGGTCCTGAGTTCAATCCCTGGTATCCTCCCCACTCCCAAAAAGAAAATTATCAAAGTTATAATTTGCTCTCTAAGAGGGAATGTAGAAACATATGCAGAAGAGCCAGTTGCATTTAATTAGTATCAAGGGGACACAAGAGGAAAGTGAACGCCATCAAGTCTCGGGAGGAGCACAGAGTGACTTCATGACAGCATGGAAGTTATTGGCCCAATTTTTAAATTCTATATTGGAGCAAAAAATATGAGTTTTTGAAGAAGGTAAAGATAGATTCTCTGATAACACAAACAGGGTGTGTTGAGATTAATGAGATGAATTAAAACTTTAATGAACCCTGAAGAGTACCAACCTCAGTAATAATTAAAATAGAAACTACAATGAAATATGATGCTGATCAATAACTACGAAAGAATGAAACACGATAGCCGGGCATGGTGGTGCATGCTTGTAATCCCAGCACTTGGGAGGCTGAGGCAGAGTATCGATGCGAGCTCAAGACCAGCCTGAGCTACAAATTGAGCTCAAGGCCAGCCTGAACTGCACAGAGAAACCCTGTCTCAAACAAAAAAAAAAAAAGACCAAAAAAAAAAAAGAATGAAACACGATAGCTTCACTGAAGATACAAATTAGCAAATTAGTTATTTTTACCATTGCTGGTGCAGTTAGGCAATGCTTTTGAACAGATATATTATGATGACATTTATTAGCACAGTATGCATATGGAAAAAGAGAGATATTAAAAACATTGATTGTTAACTAAATCTTGAGATACATTGTGGCTATGCATTTTAATGTTTCTGAAGAATTTTTATTAGCTTGAAGCAATACATATGTTCTAAATGTACATAGAAATGAAGGTGTTATGGTTTATGTCTAGTTGTCCCCCCAAAGCCACATGCAGTCATGGGGTGGGAACTTCTATAGATTGAAGCTTGACTCATGAGTCATGGGGATTATGTGTTTTAGTACTGATCTAGAGTTTGAGGCTTGATCCATGATCCCTGGGATTATGTGATTTAAGTACTTCTGGAGTTATAGGTGTAGCCTAAGGTGAATAGGCTAAGGCAGAGAGCCTGATGTAGTTTAAACATGGAGACAAGGAGACAGTCCAAAGCTGCTGCTCTGCTGCCCTGGCTGGTCCATTGCCTCTGTTGCCATTGTTGCTGTTCCACTGCCATGAACTGGATGTTCTTCTGCCCTTTTCCACTCAGTCTTGGGCCAGCCAAATACAGACTGAAGCCTCCAGTGTGAGCTAAATAAACCTTTCCCTCCTTCGTTTTGGCTCTCGGGCATTTGTCCTTGCAAATGTGTAAAAAGTAACCAACACAGAAGGATACAAATTTTTTTATGTGATTGTGACTATGTAAAAAATCAAAGCCGGGCGTGGTGGTGCACGCCTGTAATCCCAGCACTCGGGAGGCTGAGGCAGGAGGATTGCTGAGAGTTCGAGACCAGCCTGGGCTACAAAACTGAGCTCAAGGCCAGCCTGAACTGTACAGCGTGACCCTGTCTCAAAAAGACAATAAATAAATAAATAAATAAATAAATAAATAAATAAATAAAATCAATAAGAAAAAGACTGCTACAAATATACTAGAATGAACTACTAGACCAAGGTTGTAGATATAGACAAATACTAAAAATAATTGTATTTCCTTACCCTAGTAATGATCAGAAACTAAAATAATACTATTTACAACAGCATCAAAACTACAAAATGCTTAGGATAAATCTAACGAGGGGAAACATCTACCCATTGAAAATTACAAAGGAATGCCATGTTGGCCCCGCCCCCTGGGGCATACTGAGATGGTGAATAAGACTAGGCATGGTGGAGTGTGCCTGTAATTCCAGTGCTTGGGAAGCTGAAAACAGGAGAATCACAAGTCCAATCTACATAGTGAGACCCTGTAGAGCCTCTACTAAATAGACAGACAGACAGACAGACAGACAATTACAAAACATTTCTGAAGCAAATTTAAATTAAAAATGGAGTGATATGCCTTATTTATGGATTGGAAAGCTCTGTATTGTTAAGCTGTCAGTTCTCCCAAAATTGATCTATAAATGTAATATCATTTCAATAAAAATTCCAGAGAATCCTTTTGAAAGAAATTAACAAATCCATTCTAAAATTCAATTCAAAAGATACAGACTATGCAAAATAATTTTCAAAAAGAATATTAAAGCTAGAGAACTATAATTAATTTAAGGCTGGGGAGATAGCTCAGTAGAATAAGCGCTTGCCTGGCAAGTGCAAGGTCCTGAGCTCAAACCCCAATTCTGAAATAAATAAATAAATAAAACTATTTTTGAAACAGGGTATGGTGGTGCATACCTGCAATTCCAGCACGTAGGAGGCTAGGAAAGCAGGATTGCTGCAAGTTCTATGCCATACCGGGCTAGTGAATTCAAAGCCACCCTGAACTACATAGTGAGATCCTGCATTAAAAAAAAAAAATTAATTTGAATGTAGAAAACACTGTTAGGGGCCCGGCAGGATGGCTTAGTGGTCTAAAGCGCCTGCTTAGGAAAGCATGGGCGGCTGCAGGGACCGCAGTTCGATCCCCGGCACCACATGCTGGGCCAGCCCTGCCCTCAGGGCAGGCTGAGCCGGCCATAGAAATAAATAAATAAATTAAAAAAAAAAAAAAAGAAAAGAAAACACTGTTAGCATAACAATATTGACTTAAAGACAGACAAACCAATCAAATAATTTTAAAAATCCAGAAACAGATGAGACTATACACATGTATAACTGACTTTTGACCAAAGTGCAAAGTTATTTCCCTAGAAAAAAAAGGTGTTTTTGTCAATAAATGACCCTGAAACGATTTGATACCCATGTGTATAAATGAACTCAAACGGGATCAGTGCTGAAGGCTGACAGATTTGAAATGCATGGTGTTAGCAGGAAGCCAATTCAGAACAGAAGTACAAAAGACAAAATAAGCAAAGGGTTTTTCCCCTTGCACCGCGGCTCAGCTTGGAGGACAGAGGAATCCGCACAGGATGCTCTGTTGATGGCCCCTTCAGTTCCAAAGCCAGCTGCACTGCCTTCAGCATCCAGCCCTTCTCAAAGAGCCTCTCAGCCCTATGTGCAGCGAAACCAGGTTGACCAGTTTCACCACACAAACACCAGCAGGTCACACACCAGGTAAGTGAGGCAAATTGCAGCGCTGAGGCCACAGGCTAGGGCTGCAGCAACAGCAATACTCACAGCCTCTGCAGCCTCAGGTAGTGTGCGACAACAGCTACGACCCCAGCAGACTCTGTGACACGGCCCACTGTCCCTCTGCAAGGCTCAGGAGGCTCCTCTTCAGCCTGCAGCCCAGAGCTATTATCACAATGCATTTTTCTCAGGACCTCTTACAAAGCCACATAATCCATCTGGGTTTGTGGATGAAGATGGACTCTTTCACCTAGTGCTATCAAGGGAAAACCTCCCATTCCAGTGGGTGACTGAGTATTGGCTAAAGCTATTTACAACCCCAATATGCCTTTTTAAATGGAAAGCTCAAAGAATTCAAATACCTCCAGACCACAGTCCCTAACCTAGACTTTCTGGAGGCTGCTGCTGTTCTCCAGCCAACAGTAATGGCAGGCCGCAGGCTCGGCCCCAGGTTCAGTCGCCGCTGCAGGCCTAGATTCCAGCAGAACTTGTGACTCCACTGCAGCTGACAAGCCAAGCAGAAAGCAGTTGGCTGCAGCCTCCTGTGGACAGTTCCACCATCACAGCCAGAGGCAAGGTTAGCTCCACCACATAGATTCTGAGGAAAGAATGACAAGAGGAGATTGGGCATCCAACAGAAAAAATGACAGAAAGGGAAG
This sequence comes from Myocastor coypus, assembly GCA_004027025.1. NCBI lineage: Eukaryota > Metazoa > Chordata > Mammalia > Rodentia > Myocastoridae > Myocastor > Myocastor coypus. The sequence continues at coordinate 27,665 of PVJA010016787.1, forward strand.
AGAAAGATCCCCACGGGGGATCACCACAGAGAAAAGACTTCCAGGAGAGATCACCCCAGAGAAACAGGCAACGATCATCTAGGAGAACCCATTGCTTCCACATGACGCCAGGCAACTGAAGTTTTCTTTAGGTGGTTGCAATTGGGACAGGAGAGAACTGAGGCGCTATTACCAGAAATTTATACCTAGGAACTGTCACACTGTTCAGTTGATATGGGTGGATGTTTTCCCTTTGTCTAGACCACTTCAGTGGAGAAATACCTGCATTTCCCTTGTAAGACAGAATAGAGTCCTGAGGAAAAGATAGGGCTGTTCTAGATCCTCTGGAGGCTGTAAAACTCTCACATCGTGCAAAGGCAAGGCTGGCAGGCAGCCCCAGAGGCAACCATTGCATTGAAAATCACATGCTCCTGCTGAAGACCCAAAAGAGCTTCAGGACGGGCATGTTGAGTTTTTAGTGAGCATGAAAGACAAAGACAACGCCCTCCTAGAGACCACTAGTGTCTTCTTCAGACGGACCAGACCCAGAGGAGGACCTCTGTGTTGTTACAACTAACACCGTGTAAGGCTCTGTACAGCTAACGGTACACACAGCAGTACCATTTGCAGAAATTCACTACCACTGCCCTGAGGAGACCCATGAGGAAACTACAGTTCTGCCTCATGTGGAGACAGTGGTTTCATTCTTCCTGGGTGTTTGACATTGACTTTCCACCCACTCAGAGTAGGAAACTCTCACCTGAGTTTCCAAGCAAGGAGGCTGATGAAGAACAAGGCAGAAAGAAAGATGATGGTAAAAAAAAAAAAAAAAATCCACTCCTAAAATTAAAAAAAAAGAAAATCCACTCCTATTCATTGGTCTAAACTGGACCTGAAGCCTCTTCTCTAAAAATGCTTTAACAGGTAATCTATGTAGAATAAATAAAAGCTATAAACCAGACATACAGTGCAAAGCTGTAATCCCAGCACTCTGAGAGGCTGAGATAAGGGCACTGACATCTGAGCCCAGTCTAAGTGATTTGGTGATTTAGCAAAATCTTATCACAAAATTAAGAAGAAAAAAAGAAAGGGGGAAAAAAGAAGGGCTGGAGATTTAGCTCAGTACAAAGGCTCTGGGTTCAAACCTAGCACTAAAAACAACAACAACAAAAAGTTCATTTACAAATAAACATCTTGGCAGGGGGTGGGGGGCTAGGAAGATAGCTCAGTAGAATAAGTGCTTGCCTGGCAAACACAAGGACCTGAGCTCAATCCTCATTTCCATAAAAATAATAATAATAATAAATAATAAACAAACCGCTTTTTTTTTTTTTTTTGAGACAGGATCTCACTATGCAGTTCAGGCTGGCCTTAGCTCACTTTTATAGCCCAGGCTGATCGCAAACTTGCACTGATCCTCCTGCCTCAGCCTCCCAGGTGCTGGGATTACAGGCCTGTGCCACCACACCAAGCCAGCAATGTTTTAGTCCAACTCTAGTTCATGCTGGAGTACAACAATAGCATTACTATTGTTTAATGACTGCTTTCTAGAAGCTACACTAAGTACTTCATATCATTGGTACCATCTAACAGTAGCAACTTTTTGAGGGGGAAGATATATAGCTACATTTCCCAATTTACAGGTAAGAAAGCCAAGTCCCCAGAAAGTGAGTACATCAACAACAATTAATAAGTTGTGGAGGGGGCCTGGCAGGATGGCTCAGTGGTCTAAAGCGCCTGCTTAGCAAAGCTTAGGCGGCTGCAGGGACCGTGGTTCAATCCCCAGCACCACATTCTGCGCCAACCCTGCCCTCAGGGCAGGCTGAACCAGCCATAAAAAATAAATAAATAAACAAACAAAAGTTCTGAAACAAGAAAAAAATTAATTAATAATAATAATAAGTTGTGGAGCCAAAATTAGAACTTGGCTTTTACATAAAGCCACAGTTTAACTTCTTTTTTTTTTTAAAGCTTAAAAATAAAACAACTTGTCCTCTTCCCCATTTAGGAAAATGTGTCTCCAAAATATAAAAAGTGTAAACAAAACAAAAGTGTAATGACAAGAAGTTCCTCTACTGGGCTGGGCATGGTGGTGCACGCCTGTAATCCCAGCACTTGGGAGGCTGAAGCAGAAAGATTGTTGTGAGCTCGAGACCATCCTGGGCTACAAAGTGAGCTCAAGGCCAGCCTGACCTGCGTGGCAAGACCCTGTCTCAAAAAGACAAAACACATACATACAGACATGCATACATGCATGCATGCATACATACATACATACATACATACATACATACTCCAGAACTTCAGCTGTGGCATCAGATGTGTGTGTCTCTGTTAGGAACTGGCTTTCTCCCTCTAGAAAGTCACCCAATTCCACTCAATGCATGTTTTGCCCCATCCGTGGAGTATCACAATTTATGCACTTCTACAAGTTATTGTGGAGAATAAATAAGGAGATGCCCTGAAAGCCCTTAACGCTATAGCTCAGGCAACAGCAGCTACACCAATGAGCACCAGCATTCTAATGTTATACTTAACTTCATAGTTCAGTAGTGACAATTGTGAGTCTGAGGAAATGCAGGGCTTTTCAGTACTTCAAACCTATCAAAAGATGGAATTATTTGTTTGTGTAGGGTTTCTTTGTGTGTGTGTGTGTGTGTGTGTGTGTGTGTGTGTGTGTTTAGGTAGGTATTTTTTAAACAGGGTATCACTATGTAGTGCAGGCTAGCCTTGAACTCATTCATACTGCTATTGTACAATATTAATAATTCAAGACTAATAGCTCAAGATGGGAAGTTACTATAGTTCTAAAAGTACCAAAGAAACAAATATGTCTAAGTATCAATTATAATAATAAAAAATTGCTTTTATTTGTATCTAATTATCTAATACTGCTGTACTCTTTTTTTTTCTTTCTTTCTCTCCTGTCTTTTTGAGAAAGAGCTTCACTAATGCAGTTCAGGCTGGCCTTAAATTCACTCTGTAGCCCAGGCTGGCCTCAAACTCAAGCCATCCTCCTACCTTAGCCTCCCAAGTACTGGGATTACAGGCATGCATGTGCATCCCATTATTTTGAAATTAGTGTTTATTCTGACTACCATTCCAAGAAAAAGGGTTGATTTTAAAAATAAACACCATGAAAGGATTCCAAGCACGGTAATTTGCTAAATGCCAAAACAGAACACAGAGCTCTTTATAAATCGTATTACCTGTCCTGACCCAAGGTCATGAACAGCAGCCCAAACCAACCTCAGGCTCTCTCCCTGATTAATCTACATTTGCTCCAGTAATCAGAATTTGTCCTTTTCTTCTTGTACAAAACATGCCATCCTTCCTGGAAAACTGACAGCCCCAGTTACCTCTCATGGAGTCTTTATAAACATGACTCTCAGAACCATAAATATTATAAAATACAAGACTATAATAATGTGATAATAATGTCTTATATCTCTGGTGAACAATTCATTCTGACCTTAGTATACACTGATTATGCATGTAATTATCATTTTAATATTCATTTTGCTCAGAGCTGGGCGTGGCGGCGCACACCTGTAATCCCAGCACTCGGGAGGCTGAGGCAGGAGGATTGGTGCGAGTTCGAGACCAGCCTGGGCTACAAAAGTGAGCTCAAGGCCAGCCTGAACTGCATAGCGAGACCCTGTCTCAAAAAGACAAAAAAAAAAGCAAGCAAGGAAAGGAACTTACCAGCATTTTCATGCCCCTTTTATATTCTACCTAGACTGCTGGGATTAGAGTGCCAATCTGGTCCTGATCTCCCAATCACCCACCCTTAATCCCAATGCCCTTAATCCCAGCATTGCCCTAGGTATCAACCGCACGAGATTCACTTACCTCAGAACAAGCTCCATGGCTACATGAAGCTCTGAGGGGACATTTGACACAAACCCTAACACTCATTGCTTAATACTAAACATAGGAGAAAAAAGACTGAAAAAAGAGACGGTGGGAGGGTCATCTCTAGAGAGCAGGATTCTGGGTGATTTTTATTTTCAGTACCAAATTTGTTAGCACTGCATTACAATTTAAGTTGCTTTATAATTAGACAGTAATTATTTTAAAATAGCATATTAAGCGGGCTGTGCCGGCTCATGCTCATGTCTTAGTCGCAGCACTGAGAAGACTTGAGGAGGAAGGGCAGCTTGGCCAGCCTGGGCAGCTCAGCAAGACCCCCACTCAAACACCAAAATAAGAGAGAAAAGGAAGAAGGAAGAGGGAGTGGGTAACAGCAGGCATGAGCACGACCAGCATACAGTGCACACATAAGACCCACCAAGAATGGGTGAAATGGGGTGGGGCGGACATGAAGGAATAAAGTAAGCCATGTCCAGGCATAAATCTGCCAACATAGAGCCCAATATTCTATATAATAAATAGGTACTAATAAAAAACTATCGGGAGGCAAAACCACAAAATCCCACAGTATATTTAGTATAATTTTTCCCAAAAGAGTCTATACCATTCTCCACATTAAATATATATTTTTTAAATAAAGAATATTTTAACAGCCTTCATTGTCAAGATAGGCTACATTCTGTCATAGGAACAAGGAGCGCAAAACATCTTAGGATTTTTAATTCACTCCAGGGTCTTTTGGGGACCTGATCTGTCACTTCTGGCTCCAGAACTACCCTGATGGCCCTAGGATGTCATCACCACTGCAGCGTGGTGGGAGGGAGCTAGAAGGGTCTGCCCTTTGCAACCATGCTGGTGACCTGACAATGGAAATGAGTTGCCAAGGGCCATTGGCCAGAACCTCTCGAATGGTCCCACCCAACCCAAGGGACCAAGAAAGAGGTATACTCCTGCTGTTAGGGTTTCCATCTAAACACCCCAAATATCTTATGGGTATAGAAAGGAGATTGGATCACAGAGATGCCACATTCACCAGTGGACTCGCGCTCTGAGGAGCTCAGTACCTGAGTGTGCTGTCAGGATGCCAGGCCTGGTCAGGAGACATGGACCACTGTAGGCATTGCCTAGAACAGGTTGTATCCCTCCCAGCTCCCCCTTCTGTCTCTGCAGGTTGAGCAGCTTTCCTCACCCATTTCCTCCCACCAGGCCATTACTGCCTCAGAACCATGTGACCATGGGCTGAAACCGCGAGCCCAAGCAGACCTCTCCTCCTCTTCAGTTGTACTTATTGGGTACTGTGTTCCAGTAATGAGAAAGTGACCAAGGCACCTACCCTGGGCCCCAAATGAGGGAAAACCCGTACCTGGGTGCACCTCGATTTCATATCATGAGTTCCTGGGGTTCTTGGGTCTAGACTACACTTAGACGTAGATTATACTGCTACCATCCCTAGGCAAGTGCTGTACCACTGAGCTACACCTCCAGCCCACCCACATCCCTCTAAGGCACAAATTATCAAATACAGATGCCTCAAATTAGTAGAGCTGTAAGGACACTAGCAAATGTTTCCAATCCCTCTGTGACAAAGAAAATGAGGCCCAGAGAACACCAGTTCAAAAGAACTTCAGCTAGCAAGAATTTGATTTTTTAACTATTACTCATTCAATAATTCATCAGAAAACACACCCAGAAAAGATGAATTTCACTTGTTGGAAGAGTGTTTGCATTCAAATCCACTATGAATTTCATGAAAATGGAAATCTATGTTAAAATATTTCTGTCACAAAGTATATTACCATAGATTTTAGTCTTTATACATTCTTATTTTCCTTATCAACATTCTATGATTTGCAGTTTTACAGTCTCTGACAGATTTTATTTTAATTACTTGTCTGAGAAATGTACTCCCTTGCAAGCAACAAATAACCTAGATGCTGGCATCTGATGAATATGCGTATGTGCTCCAGCCCAGCTAACACAAATTCCACAGTCAAAAGAAACTGACAGCACCCAAGCTCATTTCCCCACGGAACCTCAGGAGCAGATAGTGCAGCTCCGTTTTCTTGTCCAGGCCGTGAGCCCCTGGTCACACACCAAGACAACACCAAGCTAACCCTAACCTAGCCTCCCGGTTCCAAGTCAAGGAGCTAGTACTGCCTCTGCCTCGTGAGCCTGACTGCTTTGGACGAGTCACTGACTTTCTCTTCAGTTTCCTTAATGAGAAAGTAAGGGAGCAGCACCCACTGCATCGGGATTTCTCAAGTGGGTTTCAAAGAAGGCCAGTCTTGGAGATGGTTGTGGGATTCAAAGTTTCAGGCCATGTACATCTGTGAGAAAAGAATGTCTTATTCCTCTCCAAGAAATACAAAATGGATATATATAGCTAAGGCTTAGATGTGGTTTGTCACCCAACGGTTCCCGTGTTGGAAGCTAGTTCCCTGATGGTGACATTAAAAGGTGTTAGGGGGGGAGGCATTAGTGAGCTGGGCATGGTGGCACAAGCCAGTAATCTCACTACTAGGGAGGCTGAGGCAGGAGGATGGTTGCAAGTTCAGACCAGCCTGGGCTACAAAGTGAGCCCAAAGCCAGCCTGAACTACATAGCAAGACCCTGTCTCAAAAAGAAAAAATAAGGGCCAGCCAGATAGCTTAGCAGATTAAAGCACTTG
>PVJA010016788.1:0-42805 GCA_004027025.1 Myocastor coypus
AAAAAAAAAAAAAAAAAAAAAAAAAAAAAAAAGAAACACATTCTTACTTGCTTTGTTTGCCAGTCAATCCCATATATACATTTCCCATTTCCTGAACTTTCCTCACTGCAGGCCTTGGGTTGTATTTTCTTAAGTTTGTTATTCTTTCAGTCTCTGGGTATAGTGCCACCACTTTCTTCTCTTTGGTCCTCTGGATGTAAAGTGATAGTGTCTACTCTGGTTGATTTCTTTGGTGACATATTTATAATTCATTTTTTTTCTTTCCTTTGTTTTTGTATTTTTAGGGATGGGTCTATAGGGTGTCCAAGGTCTCACTTCTAGATCAGACTCTTAGTGATCTGCCTGTTTATGGCCTTCCAAGAGCTGTGATTCCAGGCATGCGCCATCAGACCCAGTCTCATTTGTCATCTCAGTGTGCCCTGGGTGAAGGGCCAGCACAGCAGGCCTGAGGATCAAATATTTGATCCCTGAATTTAATTACAAATGAATTAATCTGCTGAGCTATTTATCCAGCCTAATAATTCATTTCTCATATCAAATCCCTCCTATTAAACTATCCAGAAATAACTTGGAGTACTTAACTGGGTCTTGGCTAAATACACTAGTTCAGGAATAAATATATGTTCAATTTTCATTATAAACATAGTGAGTTCATAGAGGTCATCCAAAATATAAAAGTAAAGGTTTAGCATGGCATATAGTTGCTCATGTGGAAATTCATTTGTACATCAGTTCACAAATGTTTTTGTTTGATAATAATTTGGTTTGCAAGCAGAAGGACTGTGCAAAATTTTGTTTCTCTTCATGAACCTTGTAGCAGGTGACGACCATGAACATGACTACCTTCCCCTGGATTGTGCAACAATTTAAATTTGTGAGCTGAGGTAGCACTGGATTTCAAATAACATGAAAACATGAAATGTGAAAAATTTAGTAAATTAGGTGAGATTTGCAATTGGCTTTCTATGATTCAATTCTCTACTTTTCTAAAACTGCAAATTGAGAATAAGGGAAGAGTAGAATTAAAATATGAATTAGTTCAATTCAATAGCAAGATTAAATATTTGCATGGGAAGTATTTATTTTAGAAAACTTAGAGAAATTTCATGGTTAGTTTCATTTCCACTTCTTTCTATATAATTTTGGTGTCAATTCTAGTCTATTGAAATGTTTAGATGTTTTTCCTCCCAGTAAAGCAAGTTATTAATCTCAATCATCTACTATGTGTTAAAAATGGTTTAAGAGCTAAATATAAGGTAATTTGAGTGGAGAAAACATAATTTTTAGCAAAGGGAAGTACTGTAATTATTTGAATTTCTTCATAAACATATTTCGAGTATAACAATTATGCTAAGGATTCATGTCAACAACGTCTATGCAGAAATAAAGTGCATTACAATTCAGCTGGTAGAATATAATACCATAGTTATGTCAGAGATAGTACAGCATCGAAAATAAAACACGAGTAGTTTTAATATTTACTCAAAAATGATGAAGACTGCAGGAAGAAGATATTTTCACGGAAGATGAATTTATTAATAAGCTGTATGAACTTAATCTTTTCTGAAATTCAGATATGTAGCAATCCAAGTACAAGGACATTTAACCTCAGAGAGTTGTTGAGAGATAAAAGTAGGTTCTTGGTATAAATGTTCTTTGCAATGGATAAAATACTACCATATGCAATATTGCTGTCGTTACTATTTGCAATATTGGATTGACACTTTCCATTGCAGTCAACCCCACTCAGATCTCACTCAGCCCCAAAGTTCTCACATGTCTATTGTCAGTATTTCACCACTGGCTAAATATAGAATCTATATCAAGGTCACCACTTTTTAAAAGCTTAATCTCATTTTCAGCGCCATCAAATAAAAGAGATAAAAAAAACTGTATCTCTTCCTATTTAATCTCTTTACCCTACTGTGAATTTAGCCCTCTTCCATTTCCGCTCCCTACATCCAACTCTTCATTTTTTAATAGAAAGTTTCTGTAGAGTAGAATACACTTTCTGGGGGTGAAGTTTCATACATTTGAAACTCAGCTAATCTTGTCTCATATTATTGCAAGAGCAAGCCCCAGTTAACCCAGAGCACAAAGTGGAATGTATCCCCAGATGCAGCAGTAGGAGGAAAAAATAAATAACGAAAGCTCCATGAACGAGGGCTTATCTGTTATTAGCTTTGCACTCTTCCCTTAGTTTTAGATACATTAATCTCCAAGGAGACTCTAGAACTGGATAGATAAATATAAGAGCCTGGTACAGCTGTGTGCACAGAGCAGACATTTTGAAACATAGTATGTTAAAAACTGTGGGTCATTGGATAAACTCTTATCCCTAGCCAGAGGGAAGGTGATATAATTCCACAGGAGACCCTTCAGTAGTCAATCCCGTCAATACTGTAAGATTATTTCTCATGTTCTTGTCATATGAAACAATGACTACAGACAATTGAAAATATCTTCTTGTGTACATGATTTTCCAGTTGCAATAGCTGCTTCTTCCTTAAAAGTTCAGTAGAGTAATAGCAAGGCAAGAAATTAAGCAGAATATTTTTATGTAATTTAGAGGTTAAGCTCAATTATATTGTCTCACGAAGATTCAGGCTTTCCCCAAATTATTCTTCATATACACATGAAGAATATCATAAGGATTAACAGAACATCTTTTCCTTGAGTGTTTTCCTAAAGTCCAATTTATGCAAAAGCATTGTAACCATTACCAGTCTCAAATTTCTTCGTCTCATTAGTCTATTAAAAACAGTTGTAGGGGCCCGGCGGGATGGCTCAGTGGTCTAAAGTGCCTGCTTGGAAAAGCTTGGGAGGCTTCAGGGACCACGGTTCGATCCCTGGCACCACATGTTGCGCCAACTCTGCCATTGGGGTGGGCTGAGCCGGCCATAAAAATGAGTGAATAAACAAAGGTCCTGAAACAAGAATAAATAAATAAATAATTCTTAAAAAAAATTGTAATTGACTACCTTGCTACATAATTTGCAAATGCTATTACATTGGTTATGTCTTCTGGTTTCTTTTTACTACTATGTATTTATTTAGAATCCAAATTATATGAAGCATTGCTGCATAATTTGACTTCATAGGCAGTCAGGTCCTTATTTACCATTTCTAACGTGTATAATGTATGAAGTATATAACTTGAAGAACTCATTGAAATGTGGCTTTGGATATGTTACATGTTTACTTGTTAAATGAATTTCTTTATAGATTATTCATTTCATAAAATTCCAAAATCACACTATTGATATCATTATACATGTTATATACACCTTATTCATAATTTCACTATAGAGACATTTTGATTCTTTGTTGGTAGAAGTGTGTCCTTTATTTCTATACAGAATTAACCTCTGTCTCTCTTCACTTTATGCCTTTCATTAAAACATTCCCCATGTTTTCTCAACAAAGGCCCATTCATTCTTCCACTGCAATCTAAATTTTTCACCAGAGTGAAACAAAACATTGTTGCTAATATTGTCAATAATCTTCACCCTTTCAATTATTATCTGGCTTGAGTATTATATGATATTTTTGACTATCTGTGACCCATTTTATTTGAAGGACTTTTCCTTTTTGCCTCTATTCATTCTCTTCTCTTACATTAAATACTAGAATTTCCCTATGTTTTTGTCCTTGCTATTTATTTTCTCTTAAGTATCATCATGCTATGAAGTGATACTCAGAATAAAAGCTCCTATGAATAACTGATATGCTGGCAGTCTACTAACCAACATGATAAACAGCATTTTTTTACTGACTTTGAAATGTAGCAAGTTTTTAAATAACACTAAAAGGAAAGAGTGGAAAATTTTCAACTATGTCACCCAACCAACCTGAAGTAAGATGTAGGCACAAATTTCTTTTCCACATACTGTGTTTTCTTTAAGAATTGGACCAGGCTGAGGGTAGAGCTTAGGGGTTTAAACACAGGTCAGGTAAAACAAGGTCATAAACTGCTTGATCCCTGGTGCCAAAAACCAAGAAAAATGAAAAGAGGCCTGATGATATAGCTGGACATTCTAAGCATCTGCTTGTCAAGTACAAGGACCTGAGTTCAATCCCTATAACTCATGTGGTGCTGGTCCCAGAACACTGGGAAAACTATGCTGGTCCCAAAACCAGGTGCAGTGGTACACATCTGTAATCTCAGTGCTGGGGAGGTTGACGCAGCAGGACCACTATAAGTCTAAGCTGTATAGTGAGACCCTGTACCATACAAATATATTTTTTTAGAAAGAATTGGACCAATTCAAACTCTTAACATCAATACAGTATGCTTTTCACCATTATTACAAAACACTAAAAGCTATGAAAAGTTTTACTTTTTGGCAATCTAACAGGTTAAAATGACATTTTAATCTTAATTTGTAGTTTATTTGTGAGGCTGAATATCTTCAAATATTTTACTCTTGTCTTATTTTTTCTTTAGGAACTGTCACTTTGACTATTTTTGAGTCAAGGCTAATTTTTATTCTTATAAATGTGAAGCAATTTTGAAGCCCAACATGAAGCTAGAAAATATGGAAAAAAGACTTCAGACTAGATATATGGTAATAATAGTTACTGATAAATTAAAAACTATCACAGAAAGATCATATGACCAGAAATGCACATCTTTTCTTAAGATAGTTGAGTTTCTATTGTGAGACAATATATCTTTTATGAATTAGTGGCTACGAGAGAAAAGAAACTGACTAAAACTAATGGAACATTTGTAATAGAATTTTGAAAACAGTACATTGTTTACCAAAACCATAATATCTACACATTGTGATGATGGTTTTGAGCTATAAAATCAAATCAAATAAGACATGCAGTCCTCCTTTCTGAAACCTAGAAAATGTATCTTGTGTTGCTGCTATAGGACAAGAAAAAGCTCTAACTACCCACTTGGCAGATAAAAACCACTACATAAACACATTTACACAGAAACACATTCGCAAAGCAGAAGAAAATTGTAACTCGTCATTCTGAGAGGAATTTTATACTTGAGCAAGCAACTTCAGAATTGAACACCATGCATGATAAATTCAGGAAACTCCAAGGAAATGAGGACAAACAACAGGAAGATGTGCATGCAGTGATAGCAAGTTGAACTTAGGAGAAACAAAGAATAAATGAGCACTACATTAGAAGAAACCTGCACCAGGCAAAATGAACAAAATCGGAAGTCTATAACAAGTTGAAGATGAGTATTGGACTGGCCTTTTCAGGAGGGGCTTCTGTACTGTCTCTAAGTTAGCAGCAGAAGCCCTCGTGCATAATGTCTTCAGAACTGTGAGTATTGATTTTTTTTTGAGGGGTGCGGGGCTAACAGAAATCAAACTCACTATCTTGTGCTTTCCTGAAGTGTTGATTTCTTATAAAAATTAAGAGCAGTGATATGTTCAGAATGTGTCCCACAAATTTATGTGTTGGAAATGTAATCCGTAGTGCAACATTAATGGGAGTTGCTACGCTGTGAGGGTTCCTGTCTCCCAAGGGGAAAGTGGATCAAGGTCCCTGCACAAAGAACTTGCAAGGTTGGCTTTTCTCTCTTCTTCCTGCAATTTGGAAAGGGCTCAACAAGGACCCCATCAAACACTTGCATTTCCATCCTGGACTTTCCAGTCTTGAGGATTGTGAGAAAATCCTTTTATTTTTTTTTTCACAAAATTATTGAGCTCCAGGTATTTTGTTGTAGGAGGACAAAATGGACTAAGACAGAAGGTCAGCATTATAACATGAAAATTTAAAAGGCCATAAGCTGTGGGAAAAATGTAGAAAACAATCCTTGAGCCTTGGTCCTAACTTCTTAGGAGAATGTCAAGAAATATTATGCAGAAGAAAGTACTGTTGATCTCATGACACAACACCAAGAATATAGCCAATCCTGGGGTAAAGCATGATTGAACAGTTGAATGCAAAGTGACAGTTAATGAACACAAAATGATGGTAATCCTCGCATAGGCAATGGTCTATTTTTCTCTGATACAATGCGGACTGGTTAAAAAATAAAGCAAAAAAGAGGCAGAACTCAGATGGGTTCTCCCATCGCTGTAGACAGATGTGGGGTGGGATATTAGTGCTTGACTGGTGTCTGTCCAGCACACAGCTGGAGGTACACGGTAGATGTCACTAGACTCCAGTGCTTCAGCCAGTGCATCAGTGAAGCCCTCAGTATCTAGCAAGGCAGTCACCCGGGAGCTCCACTGATATTTGTCTCCAGCTCAGGACAGAATGCCGCTGGGCAGGATCCCCCTATCCAATAGACCAGCAGCTGCCCTAAGTTTCTATCTCACGTTCTTGCTCCACATTCAGGCAGCCTTAGCCAGAAGTGTCCTGTGGGTCTCAAAAGAGTTACTTTACTTCCGCCTCTTCCCCAGTTCCATGCCAGATGCTCATAGGGAACCCACTGCACAGGGCCCAGCGACAATAGCCTGAAGCTCACAAATGTTGTGGGAGCAGCAGAGAACCCAGGGTTTAGCAAATGCTTTAATAAGTCACGCTGGGGCCTCCTACTTGTTCCCCATCTGCTAGGAGAACCAGCCAATAGCCTTTTCTACCCTGGGAATTCAGGTTCTCAGCGCAGTGTTCAGTGGGTTACAGATACTTCTTCAGCCAGGTAGGTGTGCAACTCATTTTACTTGCAGTCTCATGCCCTTAATTAGAATGCAGCTTCCACTTTATTCTGTCATTTTGAACCCCGAGCCAGCAGCAAGAGCAGTTGCAAATGTATCAGTTGATCCCCCAGCAGCTTCAGCAACAGGAACTACAATATTTTTCAAATTCATTATTCATGTGGTGCTGATTATTGTGAAACTAGCATCTCATCTCCATAACCAGTAGCACGCTGTTCTGCGCAAGGTTCAAGCAGTCAAGAACTAAGCTTAAGTACTCAGGAAGGTGTTGCCATTAACATTACTGGGATCACAACTTTTCTGCAGCTCCAGCCAGCTGTGTTAGCTCAGCTTGACCCTGTCCTACAAAGACTGGATAAAATCTTCCTCATCAGAGAGTCTAACACCATTCTATATTTCAGAAGCACAAATACAACAATTAAGATTCTTGGAGCATACCCTGTCCGTAACAGTGTTAACAGTACAAACAGCCTAACTACATCTGCGTAGTGGGTACACAGAAAGGCAGTCCAAAAATAAACTAAAAAGGAGGCAAAGAACCCATACCAAAAATATGAGTCTTCAGGAAAAATTTCTCTTTGATAGAAAAATAAGTTCATTTTGTTAAGGAGTTTAGGGGTTACAACTCCATTGTGTGTCTTTTCAAAATATATCAGTATTTTACTGTGCTTGATGCAGAAAGTTTCTGCGGAGTAACAAACCTGTGATTTTTAAATAAAAAGAAGATAATAATTTAATGAAAAGATTAATGGACCTTAGTATAAGCCACTGTGGAGACAAAATCATGGCTGGCTCTGTAATTCATCTACAAAATATTAATTACAATATGCAAAATTAATGAAAGATGCTTAAAATCTTGATATGTAAACATGGAAAAATAACAAACAGAGATACCTGAATTTAAATACAGAAATGATATTAAACTCATAAAAGTGAATCTTAAGTAAATGTTACTTATTAAAAAACCCACAAGACTTTCAAAAATAAGCAAGAGATTTGAATTCCATGGTATACTTTCTCTGGCCAGCCTTTCTCTCTGTGTGTTTTTAATTCTCTAGTCTTCTGTTAATAAACATAAGAACTTTTGCTCTACTTAGAAGCCACATGTTGAGAATTCTCTCTGTGTCTAACAAAAGTGGTATTAGACACTTTGTTTTGCATTCTTTAGTAATTTAGGAATGCTTTGGATATATGACTCTTAATATTATTTTCCAAACAATATTGTTCAAATGTATTATTCATGTAGTGCTTATTATTTTGCAAACACTTCATAATATAAAATGCACCTGCTGTCTACCATTCGTCTTGCTCCTCTATTCTGTCTGAATTATTTTATTCCTACCAGAGAAGATAATAATCATGACAGAGAAAGCATAAAAATTTCTTGGCTTATAGTGAGCAGGGAAATAATAATGATAATTTGTGATAGTGATGAAAAATATAACAAAAGTGTCGGCAAGAGAATGTCTAATTATGATATTAAACTATCTTTAAAATGTTTGCTAATTGAAAATTATCTCCATAGCTGCTACACTATATACTGTAGGGTAAGAGAAGGAAATAAGAAATCTATTATCCCAAAGAATTATACTCTAAAATGTAAACTCATATGTGCATATACATTACTTCAAAATATCTTATGTTTAAGCGTAAAGAATCTTTTTTTATTTTTAAGAGAAATAAAAAATGAGATAGTTTCAAATCAAGTTAGTAGGTGCGTCACAATAATTAATATATTGCCTACTTTTATCTTTGCAGTATTTACAATACAAGATGTAGGCATGATATCTTGCCCCAAAAATATTAGCACAAACCTTTCTTTTCAGTGTACTAAGAGAAAGTAGCTGTGCGTCTTGACTATCTTTTTCGTAAATGGACATTTTTTCTTAATCTCTTTCTTCTTTTCTCCCTTCCCCCATCACAGTTTGTGTTTTCTTTGGAAAAGTTTCTTTCCAATTCACAATATCTAGGCCTTATTTGCTCATTCAGCTTTTCACACTAGTGAGACAATACTATATTTAAAAATATAGATATGATTTATTTCACATGCTAGTATGGTCTCGAGATGCATTCATTTAACTGCATAAGTTTCCAGTGTATTCTTCTTTATGGGCAAGTAGTACTCATATATTTTTTACAAAAACTAATGGCTTTTTTACCCTTTTCTTGGTTGGTGGACATTTGAGTGGTTTCCAAGATTTACCTATAACAAACTATGCTTCTATAAACATAAGTGCACATTCATCATTTTCATATTTTAATTCTTCTGGGAAAAGATCAGAAGAGGAATAGCTGAGTTCAATCGGACCTCTCATCCTAGAGTTTTATTACAAGCACACACTGGAAGCATATATATTAAGAAATAAAAATTAGTTGAGCATTCTATTAATATTCTCCTTGTCTATTACAATAAAATTATGCATTAAGCATCACTATTAAACCAATGGAGATGGCATTTGCATATCAGTTTAATTGCTTTAGATTAAACATTGAAATTATATATAAAAGTATATATCTTTGATACCCAACACTATAGAAATGTGTATTGGTATAAATATTCTGTTCAGGTTTTTGTTTATATTTTATGACGGATTAATGATACTGCATGTATTTGAACAACACTAGTGACTATAATTGATTAAAATTGTAGTAGGAGTATTTATACAGCATACTATATAAGTATTAAGTACAAAACATTATATGAAACCTTATATTCCCAAGCCTTTTATGTTAAATGCCTTTTTTTTTTTTGTCTTTTTGAGACTTGGTCTTGCTATGCAATTGAGGCTAGCATTGAGCTCAGTTTTTCAGCCCAGGCTTGTCTCGAACTCACACCAATCCTCCTGCGTCAGCCTCCCAAGTGCTGGGATTACAGGAGTGAGCCACCACGCCCGGCTTAAATGCCTTTTTAAAATATCAAAAAGGTGCCAAATATGAATTACTATTATAAAAATAAGGCTTTCATTATAACAAAAATTTTATCAATATGTGACCTACTTATTTTAAACAGATGTGAAAATAATCTTATATATAAAAATAAAAGTTATGAATTATTTTTTTTGTTTTCCTTTTAAGCTAAGAGGATATTGCTGAAGTCACTATTTTATCCTGAGTTTCGCTGAGGAAACAAAAGTTTTTCTTCTGCAAAAATCCAGGATCCAACAGAGAAGCAAGAGATAAATTACTAAGATATTCCTTTTTATTTCAAATCACTTAATTGCCTTTCCATTTATAAGTCTTAGAATTTCTGAATTCAAGACATCTATTAATATATACAAATAAATCCATGCTCCCTGTTATGGCTTATGTCTTGTTGTCCCCCCAAAGTCTCATGCAGTCATTGGGTGGGGACTTCTGTAGATTGAGGCTTGACTCCTCAGTCACTGGGATTATGTTTTAGTACTGATCTAGAGTTTGAGACCTTATCCACGATCCCTGGGGATTATGTGTATTAACTACTTCTGGGATTATGGGTATAGCCTAAGGTGGACAAGCTGAGGTGGCGAGCCTGAATGTAATATAGAGACAGACAGACTGATGTTGTTGCTCTGCTGCCCTGTTTGGTTGGCTGCCTCTGCCACCACTTTGTTGCTGTTCTGCCACCACGAACTGCTGCTCTCTGTCATGTGCCACTCAGCCTTGCACCTGCTGAATATCCACTGAGAGCTCCATAAACTGTGAGCTAAATAAACCTTTCCTTCCTTCATCTTGAGTGCTGGGTATTTGTCCCAGCAATAAGTAAAAAGTAACTAAGACACTCCCCTTTTTTCATTTGTCACATAATATATTACATGATAATATAATGCCATAGAGTCTAAGCAGAGTGTGGTGCTATGTTTTCATTTTCAAGATACAATAGTTATAGAGCTGTACTGCACAATTCTTTGAATACATAATAGTCATGAACTATTCACTTAAAAATGGCTAAAATTGTCCATTTGACCTTAAATATTTTGGCCATAGTTAAAAATTACAAACAGAAATCAAATAGATATTGCATAAGAAGGACTTCATTTTCAGCAGCTTTATGGTAACTTCCATTTTATTTATTCATAACACAGTGAATAAGACCAAAGGCCTTAGGAGCCAAAGTGCAGTTTCAATATCTGGCTCTTTCATTTAACTGCTGTAAGACTATGGGAACTTCCCTAATCTTCCCTATTCCTTAGTTGTTTTTCTATTAAGTGTCTGCAAATTAGACATATTTCATAGAACCTTTTTCCACACAATTATTATAAGAATTGAAAAAACTCACTATTACTAACAAAAGAAATCTTTTGTAATTGCAGATGTAAATTCTATATTTTAGATGTCCTAGCACAACATAGTCTATCTAGAAAATATGAAATCACTCTGGGGAGGAACAAGGATCACACAGAAGAAGTGTGACTTGCCTAGTAGAAATGAATATGGCTTCTATGTAACTTTTGGTGTTTAACGTGGTGTGTCACTGGCTTTTTGAGGCTAACGGTATTTGCTTATATGAGTCTGAAATTAACTTTCCAACAGAATATCCTGTGCATTGCAAACCAAGCTACTTCAAGGATGTCCCAATCTGTACAGCCTACTTCAAAGTAGAGGACGACAGAATTTATGTATTTAATGATGACTGATGAGCAGCCCAAGCAAAGTGAGAAAGTGAATGAGCTCAGTTCCCTTTCAGGTAGGAAACCTGTGGCTACACTTGCAGACATCAATCAATGCCAGCAGTGTGCCACTACTCACACTGCATGCTTTATAGTAATTACTTAGGAGGTGGCAGATTGGCATTCATTTGTTCCTTCATTTATTCATAAATAGGTTTTGAGTACCATTTATGGAACAGACCATGTCAAAGGCTTGAAGATCCAGTGGTAAATGAGACATAATGTCCTTGAAAAGATTATAAGTCTAATATATTAATAATACATAATGCTAACAAAGTAAAGAAAACATCAGCTGGCTTTCAAATTAAATTGTATTTATCATGCACAATCTATGCATTAACCTTTGTCATTATATTTTGAGACTGTGATATTTGAACGATCATTTTTAGAAACACTGCAATTTAAGACTTACAATGGAAATAGAAACAGACCTCTAGATGTAATGTTGACACAATATCACTTTTTTATCAGTTGCTCTCATTTCAGCTTAATAAACTCTCTTGGCTCTCATCTTTCAATGTTTAATCTAAAGCAATTAAACTGATATGCAAATTCCATCTCCGTTGGTTTAAAAGTGATGCTTAATGCATAATTTTATTGTAATACACAAGGAGAATGTTCACAGAATGCTCAACTAATTTTTATTTCTTAATATCTATGTTTCCAATATGTGCTTGTAATAAAAATCCATAAATACATTTAAATTATATTCGGTAAATACCATGTGGATAATTGTTTCATACACACAAAAACTAAGTCCATATTGTGTGACATTATTATTTTAAGGATAACTAGCCCCTTGCTCAGTATCTACAGAAATGAATATTTTAGTAAGTTAAATTAGCAAAATACATACCAGAAGCAGAAAATAAAGAAACTGGAGAGTGGGCATATGTGTTTAATGTCATATTTTACAATATAATTCTGAGCTAGAAACCAGAAGTTGTATTGGAAATGCAAACCTATAAGATTTGCTGCAATTAATTGACCATGCATGAAGGGTTGATTACATTGATAAGGCAAGTTTTTTATTGCCTGTGTTTGTATCTTTTTTTCATACAACCTACACTCTGAGTCTGGGCTCACTGTATGACATTTTTGGACTAAATGAATGTTAGAAGTTAAAACAGAAGCTTGAATCAACTCTTACACCTATTTTCATTTTGTGCGTCTCTGCTGTTGATATGAGACATGTCTGGACCACCTTCTGGAAGTTGAACTCACAGAGCTACAATCTGATCGCTTTCATTCCATTTGAAACCATCCTAAGTTAGCCAGCAGCCAATTGACCTTTAATGAAGTGCTCAGCACTAGTTGGGTAGGTTTCCGAGGTAGCATACATTCTTTTCCAATAACCTTTTTTATTACCATAATTAATATGAAATACAATCTATAGAATGACACATATCATTGTAATAAAACTAAATCAATTTTTCATATATATTGCACACAAAAAGTCAGTGACATTCTTAAAAAGTTAGGAACTCTGGAAAAAGGTAATGAATCTATTCAAGAAGATGGAATCACTGAGGTGAAAAGGACAGGACAGGGAGTGGGGAAAAGTGGTACATTTATGCATTTAAGCACACAACTGTACTATGGATTTCTTTTTTGATGGGTTTAGCACAGGGTCTATAGGATCTCGCTAAACACATCTCCCTAGCAGTGATCCTCTTATTTTGCAGCCTCCCAAGCACTAGGATAACAGGTGCACACCACCATGCCAAGTTTCAATCTCCCTCATAGTGCACCCCCCAGGTAGGGCCAACAGGCCAGGCCAGGAATGGAACTCTAGTCCCTGAGTTTGTGTAAGCAGCCACTTTAGCCAACTGGGCTATCTGGCCGGCCCTTGTACTGTGGCTTTCTGCTGCTCAATGGAAAGGAAGAGTTAATGATTTAGTTGCTCTGAATCCTCTTTTAAATTATTTGTCCTTTTTCTCTTCTTAATTTCTTTGTTTTTTTGTTTCTTTCTTCTGCCAATTTTGCATGTATATATCTGGTAATATGAACAACTAGTTAGAACACAGCACTATGCATTTAAACAAATTGTGTTTTAAGTGAAATTCTGTATCACTTGTACTTTTTCTGCTTTAATACTATTTTGTACTCTCTTTAAAACATAAAATAAATAAAAATATTTGGGGATTGCAAAAACTTCAAGCATTGATTCAAGCAAGAAACATTTTTCACTGATTAAAAAATCAGTCTTTCCAAAAATGATTGTCAAATTAATATTAATAAGTGAGTATTAATTCTGCACAGTCAGTAAATACTTATTGAATAACTGCTATGTGCTATTCCCTATCTACAGTGTTAGAATGTAAAACAGATAAGCTTTTGGAATTTGTATTACTTCTTTACTTTGTGAATTTAAATGCAAAATCTATGATTCATCAGCATAGTATAAACACAATGCAAAAGTCAACATTTAAAACTGTATTTCAACCAAAATAAGAAGTTAAAACTATTATGTTTGTAGTATTCATGCATAAAACAAAAGTAAAATGTAAAACAATGAAATGTCAGTAAACACATCTGGATTTAATTTGAATGTTAATCCTCATAAATATTTTTTCCCAACTCCACTCTATCTGTGACCCAAGATTTATATTAAAGGATCACTTAAGTCAATTTAAAAACCTACAGGTTTTTCATGGTCCTAACACAAAGCAGAATCAAGTATAATATGCGACATGGGATTATGGAAACTGGTGGTTCCCAGAACATAATACTTCAGTTATAACATCTTGACATAATGGATACATCTAAATGAAGGAATCTGAATATCTCAAAAACAGGATGTCTCTCATTTTTCCAACGTATCTTCTGCTTCATTTTTTTTTTCTGAAGAGAATAAGAGAAACCAGAATTCCCCTTCCCAGGACAAGTCATAAACAAGGAAAGCCCCTTACAACAAAGAAGGCCATAAAACTTAGCTCATTCACTCCCTTATTTTCTTTTCTCCTTCAAAGCCTCTCACTCCAGAATAGTCATTCACACAGCTAAGTGATTTTAAGCACATATTACAGTAAGTTTCTCACCCTGCCACGTACAGTTTAAGTACTAAAATATCGTTACTATCATATCATACTGATTTTTTAAGTTTCTCTGTGTGTGTGTGTGTGTGTGTGTGTGTGTGTGTGTGTGTCTTGTGTGCACACCAGGAGGAAAGACAGAAAGGAGGGAGAGGAGGAGAGAGATACACACAGGGAGAGTCTGTTGCTTCTATTTGTTTCTCATTTAACTAAATATGCTATCTCCCTGCTGATTTATAACCCTTGATTCTTAGGCTTAATTTCTATATGATAGATCAAAGTTGACTGAAATAGATTTAGGACACTTGGAGTTCCCATCTCTACTATTGTGTGGCTTTTTATTTAGATGATATACTGAATTTTTACTTTCATTGTATAAAGTTAAGAAATAACTAAAATATCCCAGTATTCTTTATATTCCCCTTTTTCCTACTCAGCCTACTCCGAGGGTGAAGCTGGCACAGCATACTCTGCCAGGGAATAAGCCATGGTCCTCTGCGCCTGACTAAGCTTGCCTAAGCAGGCACTTCAGATCGCTGAGCTATCTTGCCAGACCCCCTTTTGGATGTTACATAAATGTAAAATAAATACAATGAAAATCAAAGCCTATTTATATTATTATGTGTACACTACATGTGCATAATCCTACCATATAACTTTCAGAAAATTTTCATATAATTTTCATATAATTTTTTTCATATAATTCATATAATTTTCATATAATTTTCAGAAATATTGCATTAAAATATAATAGACAAAACCATGATCATATTATTAATTAATTCTTAGTTTAGACTGATAATTTTATGGTGGATGTAACATGTCTTGAAACACGTATACACTGTGAAATGGTCAAATCCTAGCAATTTTATCAAAGATATTTATTGTTTGTTTCCAGAACTTTTGAAATTCTACTTTTTAGATATTTTGAAAATACATTATCACATATAGTCACTTCTGCTGTGGAATAGAAAGCTAGAATTTATTCATCTAATCCAGCTCTAACAGTGCCTTGCGTACTGTTACCTACCTCATCTCTGACAACAACCATCCCACTTTATACTTCAGTGTTACAGTAATAGGTTCTCTTATGTCCTGAGTGCTCACTGAACTTGCAGAGCTAAGGCCAAAATCTTGGCTTTCCTTGTAGCCCTTCTTTTTCTCTAATTTTTTGGTCTGAAAACTTAAGTTGTTAACCCTCCAGAAAAGAAGTTTAATGATATCATTGCCTATAACATAGGCACTTGAACTTAACATCACTATCTTTTTGATCATCGAATACCTTAGACATAACATGGAGCAGGTATTTTTCAAGCAATCATTGTTATTCTAAACTTTAAATCACTCTAGAATTGGAAAAAAACTATTATATATTTTCACTCAGACATTTAGGAATCTAACCATATATAAAATTGTAACAGGACAATCCTATACTTCAGTGAGTTCAATGTTGATACATTGCACTTAAAAAACAAGCAATGAAATGATATTACCCATAGTAGCCAAGAAACAATCTAAATTTCTTTTGTCTTTGTTTATTTTTTTTCTAAATTTCTTTCACTGAATGAACAATTAAAAATGGGGCAAATATAAAAAATGAGTATTATTTAACCTTTTTAAACTCCAGGAAATTCCAGCATTAGCAAAATGTGGAAATAAGTAGAGGCATTATGTGGAATCAACAATTGAGGTTCAAAAGAGACAAACGCCATCGTGTTTTCAGTAACATAAGAATAGTTTTAAATATCATGAACAAATATTTATTAAGTTCAAAACCATGATGCTAATCTTAAAAGAAATAGAACAAATGTAATCAGGGCAATCCGGAGGCGGGTATCCTTACTGTCTCTCTTTCAGACAGGAGCTTTCTCTCAATATGGATAATCTCCTATTAATCTCCTAAAATTCATTCTTCAGTTTGAAAGAACACAAATGCGGCCTGGTTATCTTTCAGCTGGGGAGTTTCCTTCCCCTATATCATTTGGAGGTCATCCACTGAGATCACTGGATGAAGGTATGAATTTGGTTTTTCTTTCATAGACTCTGGATTGGGACTCATTTAGTCAATATTTTTTGGCCTCAAATTTTTATATGGCTTAGTTCATTGCTTATGATTTGTCTCATATACTACTGTTAAAATGTTGGTAAAGCTAAGTTAAAACATGTAAATGTTATAAGGCTACAATACTTCTTTAATGGAACATTTTGTGAATGTTTTGCACAAGTATTTGTTGCATTTGAATGAGTACTGGTAGTCCTGGCTTGATGGTACATAACAGTGCTAGAGAGAGTAATGTTTGTAAGCTTCCTAGTAGACTTCAATATAAACTTCTGTAGTCTTTTAAATCTAGTTCAGACTTAGAAAATATTCATGCCTGTATGATAAAACATGGACTCCTTTCATCCACTAAATGACATTTAGTCAGTGACCATTCTTGAAGAGTTGGAGGACAGGTTCACTGGGACAGACTGGTTCTGATCTCCCTCTACATACTGGAAAATATGGCATGCCTGCTCTGCTGTGGTTGCCCTTCTTGGACTTAACTCCTAATTTTACCAACTTCTTTGTACTTTTTTTTTTCTTGTTTTATTTCTTTGTACTCATTTTAATGAGATAAAACCTGAAATAGCAATGAAAAAGTTTTCATACAAGTTAGTAGGACTAGTAGGATGGTTACAACAATTAATACAATGCATATTGTTATCTTCATAATAGTTATTCAGAGGACAAGATGCAGACCTGATAACATGTCTAAACAACATTAGTACAAACTTTCTCAGTGAACTAAAAGAAAGTAACTATATATTTATGCTGTCCTCTGTGTGTGTGTGTTTCGTTTTTAAAGCTTCTATAATAGGACAAAATATCATTCCATGTCTTATAAGTAGATGATAAATCAAAGATACATTATTAATCATAAAATGAAAGTTAATATTCAGAAAATTAATTAAATATTAATTAATTGAAAGTAAATCAAGTATTTCAAAACAATATTCCAAAATTCAAATCAAATCATGAGTTCAACTTAGAGGCCAGCATGTTGTGTATCACAGGGACGAATCTGTAATCAATTCAGAGTACTCAGGTTGTATTTGGATAGGTTAATATATACAAAAACATCAACTAAGAAAAAGTTTCATGGCAGTAAAGAATTACTAAGAATAAAACATAACATAAAGACTGGAATGGCAAATAGATGACCAGAACTTCTAACAGTGTGGGGATAGGATATTGTACAAAGTTCTAGTAGGTCATGTACATGGACACTGTCCATGACACTTGCTGGTAATCAGGTGTCACTTGTGTCACTGAGCTACTCCTGTTTCCTTGATATCTACTCCGTAGACCCAGAAAGAATCATGACCCATAGGGTGCAGGAGAAGTCCAATTGTAAAATATGCTGACAGAAGTATTTTGCTGCTGTAAACAAAAGAATAGTTGAAAGACTGCTTTTTATGCCTCTTTTTCCCCTATGTTTAATTGTTTTCCCTATTTGGTGGGTTCTTTCCATTCTCCTTCATGGGATTGTGGTTATTTTGATCCCCTTCTACAATATCTTTTAATATACTGCATAGGGGTTGCTTTATCATGAAATTCTTTAGTTGTTCTTTATCATGGAAGTATTTCACTTCTCATTTGAACTTGAAAAGAGAGTTTTTCAGAGTATAGCAGTCTGGGCTGGAATTTGTTTCCCTTCAAGACTTGTAGTACTTTGCTCCATGCTCTTCTTCACTTGAAGGTTTGTAAAGAGAAATCTGCCATTATTCAGATGGGTTTTCCCTTAAATGTGATCTGTTTCTTTTCTCTAGTGGCTTTTAGTATACTGGTCCTGTGCTGAATCTAGGTTCTGGATTATTATATATCTGGGTGTGGTTTTAATGGGGTTGGTGTTATTTGGAGTTCTATATGCTTTGGTTTACCTGAATGTCAAATTGTTTTCCATATTTGCGAAGTTTTCTGGTATTACTTCTGCCCATATTCTTTTTATGTCATTTGTGTTGACTCTTTCTTTCTTGTTGATGCCTATTAGTCTTACATTGTTCATCTTTGCATCATCTTGTAGATTTTGATTTATTTTTCCTGCATCCTAGCTGTTTTTAAGAGATATCTATCTTGTTATTTCTTATTAAAAATGATAAAAAGAGATACTTTTCTTGCTTTTCACTAGCTACAATTGTGTCTTTAAGGTGTGCAAGTCTGTTTTCATTTTCATTGAAATGGCTTTCCCAGCTTGTGACTGAGATTTTAATGTTTTGCATAGTACTTTGAATCTACTTCATGTATTCTACTTCTTTCCTATATTGCTCATTTGAGGACTCCATCATTTTTCTATTCTCCTGTGTTTTTTTATCAGTATCTTCTTTAGAAGCAATTAGAACTTCTTTCATTATAGTTATCATTTGTTTTTTTTACTTCAGAAATTATTTCTGATCTTATTTGTCCTATACCATTCTGCAGTTGTTTATTTAGTTCAAATGCAATGATTTCAGAGAATTCAATTGTGTGATTTCCAATTTCTTCTTTGCTATTGCCTTCTGCATTTGTTCCAGATGGGGTTGGGGCCTGAGAGGACATTTTGCTCCTCTTCTTTGTCATTTTGTATAGCCCCACCTTCTGACCTTTGTTGTAGAGTTTTGGTAGAATTCTTACCTTAGCACCAGATCTGGATCTACCAAATTCAAACTCATCCAGGTACATGTGACTTGGGTCTGATTGCTGAGCTCCACTTCTTCCTGCTGCAACCCTTGGAGGTGAATCTGCTGTGCCACTCTGGCAAGATGTTCTGCTCCTAGATCTGCTGGGTGGTTGTTGTCTGTAGTTTCTCTTCAGGGAGTTCTGCAGCAGTTTTCCATACTGGGCCTGTTTGACGGATGAAGTTCCACTCCCTTGCTGGGCCTGATTGCTGGGTCAAATGATTTTCCAATGGGCTTCAAGCAGTCTCACACAGTAGGTCCACTTGCTCGGTTGAATAAATTTCCAGCGGACCCAGGTGGTCTCACTCACATGTTGGGGCTGGTTGCTGGGTCCAGTGAATTTTCCAACATAAAATATTTTAAATCCCTTGTGCAACCTGCACATCATTTGTAGATCAATTATCACACAATACTATTGCCTTAGTTACTTTTTACTCCTTGCTGGGAAAAATACCCAACACTCAAAATGAAGGAAGGAAAGGTTTATTTAGCTCACAATTTGTGGAGGTTTCAGTTCATACTCCACTGGCTCCAAGGCAGCAGAAAACAATGAAGAACAGAGGAGGAGCAACAGCTGTGGCATCCATCAAGCCTCTCTCTTCCAAATTCTGGGCCAGTGCAGAGCTCCTCCAAAGTGGTGTGGCTGTGAAGATCAAGCTCCTCCAAAGTAGACGACTTCTCCCAGGAAGCCGGGCAGGGCTGGGACAGGCAGGAAGCAGCCAGGGCAGGGCCGAGCTGGGCTGCACTGAACAGCTCTGATTGCACAAAGTCTTCCTTAACTCTTTTATACACTTTTCGTGCTGAGTCACTCTGGGGTTGCCAGTCTGGACCTAGGCTGGAACCAATCACATCTCAGGGCAGGCCCTCCATATCCTGCAGGATGGAGCCCCCACAGTCCACAACCAACCAAGCCCATCCAACCAAACTTCCTCAAGTTGACACAATGTATCAACTATCACAACTATGAAAATGATTTATCATTAAATCGGAAAAATATAAGCAAGATAAACCTTCAGAAATTCTATCTTAGCACCAATTGAATATTGAAAGTAATTTTGCCAAAGAAATATTATTTCCTAATAAATTCATCATAATTTACACATCCTCTTACAGTGAATTTCTCTTGCAACAAGTTTAAAGAACTCAAAATAGTGACAATAATAATAGTGATTGAGATTATAACACAATTGCAGGCTTGGTATAGATTAATCATTTCTCTCTAGTGCAAATTAGAACATTATTCATTGCTGAGAAGGAGTGAAATCATGGGAACCATTAAGCACTGGAAGTGAGAGTATAGATGGGGTATCATTTATGGGGGAGAAATATGCATTATCTGCTATGCAGCAACTCATCCCCCCTATATTTCCTGTGGAGTTCTCACATAAACCTATAAGGGAACATTTGAAACTGTGCTATTTATAATGATGTGGGTTAACCGTCTTTTGGGGAAAAGGGGCAAAGATAATGTCATAGATGCCCAGTGTGACAAATCATGTAGCAATTAGAAGTAGATTCTGTGTACGAAAACATAACCCTCCTCTCTCTGTCTCTCTCTACCTATGTATATACTGACATATGTGCATATGCTGATATTTAAAATAGTGCTTAGTGAAAATTTAGGGAACAGTATGATCCATGTAACATAATAAAATGAAGATAAATTATCAATTCATGCCCAAAAACTCATGCAGGATTTGCACATATAAATAAAACACATGAAGAATACGTTTAAATATCAATGCTATTGTATGAGAAAGAGGAGTAGCATGGAGCATAAAAGCACATGTTTGTGCTTGCACGAGTGTATTTATATACATACGCATAGACATTGAAAAGACAGGGCTGGTCTGGGCCAATTATGAGCCTAATATTTAAAACTATGAAAAAAATATATATATACCCAATAAACATGTGCCCTAGCTAATGTAACTCAAATAAAGGCTAAGAACACATTTTTTTTTTTTTTCTTTTTGGAACAGGGTCCCACTATGCAGTTCAGGCTGGCCTTGAGCTCACTCTTTGAAGCCCAAGCTTGTCTCAAACTCACAGCAATCCCTCTGCTTCAGCCTCCCAAGTGTTATAGAACACATATTTTATACTTAAGACAAATTTAAGGTTAAACCAAGAAAACCTTTTAATTATTAAGTATAACATTTTATTATACTCCTTTATAATACATCTGAATGTAGTTTTTCCTATGATAGTAAATATTCTCATTGCTAATAGGCATAAAAATGTCCATAAAGCCGGGCGTGGTGGCTCACGCCTGTAATCCCAGCACTCGGGAGGCTGAGGCAGGAGGATTGGTGTGAGTTCGAGACCAGCCTGGGCTACAAAAGTGAGCTCAAGGCCAGCCTCAACTGCATAGCGAGACCCTGTCTCAAAAAGGCCAAAAAAAAAAAAAAAAAAAAAAAAAAAAATGTCCATAAAGAAATATTTTTGAAGTTGTTTATTGAAATTGTCATAAAAGCTTTTTTATTCGTATATAATATTATGTGGATGTTTTAATAAATAACTATAGAAATGTCAGAAATTTCACACTTTTACCAAAGTAAATATATGCTTTTCATTCTGGAAATATTAATAACTCTTGGAGAAGGTATTTATTTATTTATTTATTTGTTTGTTTGTTTATTTTTGTATTATGGGTGGCACAGCCTCCGCTGGGGTTGTGGCTGTCACAGCATGTGGTGCCTGTGATCCAACTGCGGTCCCTGAGGTTGCCTAAGCTTTCCTAAGCCAGGCTCTTTAGACAAGACAGCAAAACCATCTCGCCAGCCATGTTTTTTTTTTTTTTTTCTTTTTGATTGTTAGCTAAGAATCTGAAATGAAACATTCAAAATGAATTCTGGCCAATTATCATAATACTTTACATCACTTTCACTTTGGCCTTGGTCATCAGACTTTAATTTGCAAATTGAATTCTTTTCTAATGCTAAGTAAGTACCATAATTGCTATATGTGTTTATGGATTTATGCCACAAGAATTTCCTGGATTTAATCAGGGGAGCACATGAAAAAGAAAAATATTTTTAAAGAAATATATCTGAAAAAGCTAAGGAATTTGATGGGACACAGATGCCACTATTAATTACATATCTTACATATTGTGCTCTTACCAGACCTATTCATATATGAAGGCCGTTCTGTGAGTCATTTCACAAAGGGAGACATTAAGGCTACTGGAAACTAAGATATGCGGCCCAAAATTGTGACTGTGGCAGAGTATAACACCCCAGATGCCTCTTTAACACAAATATTACTTTGAACTACTGATTTTGAAAGACAGACATAGGCTATACTCTGAACCCCAAACAAAACTCATCAACTTCTGAAGTAATTCTACATTTATAATGAAAATCTTCACTTTTAAATATATCACTTTCCAGTCACCAGAAAGCAAAGGATGAAAAAAAAATCCTCCTAAGAAATTCTTACAGAGAAGGAAAGATGCTTCCATAAATTTCTATTTTTTTTCTCTTTTTAATCTGTCTTTTATTATGGTTAATTACAGAAACAGAAAAACCCTTAGATTAACAGAAGGAAATTACTGTAGTACTCTGCTAGATAGACACATATATTCAATAAATAAATATATTGTTATATGGTAGTTATTTTCTGAAGTCTAATATTGATACTATAGTTAAAATTTCTATTATACAAAATTTTTCATAACATCTTTCCTTTGTGGTACATTAATATATTACCAATGAACAAGGATGCAGGAAGAAAAAAACGCACATAAAAAATAACATTGTATGTTGGTGCACTCTCTGTAGCTTAAATAGCAGGGTCAGAGAATGAGAACTATAGCAAGTAATCCAGAATGTCAAACAGGAAATCTGGTTGAGAAATTTCCTATGTAGGAAGTAGTAAGTAAATTTTCTTTATAATAAAACATGGTAAGCTAAGATATTTAGATTAAGTATACCAGTAAAAATAAGGAAGTATACTAAAATCATACAATGCTTTTCATTTAGGACTTCACAAGGAAAATTCTAAATTAAACCAGATCTCGAAGTATTTAAGTGACCCACTTAATACATTTTTTTTCCTGAGAGCATTTGCTGATCTGGATAATTCCAGTAGCTAGAACCTGGGTTTAATGCTAAGACAGGGCTACGGGGGACAGGAATGGTCAGGTTGGCAGAGAGTTTTAGTCAAATCCCAAATTGGAAACAACATCTACCCAAGAAAGCTGAGGGCTGTATCCTCTGAAAAATTGATGAAACATAACTAAACTTGAACCTCTCTATCCTTACATGTCCTTAAGGTAGATTTACTGCACAAATTCTTATTACATGGATAGTACCCCAAACCTCAAGCTATGAATTTCAATTAATTCATAGTGATCCCAGAGTGGTTACACCTTAGGCACCTGCCAAGGCTAATAGAAATCTTCTCTATAAGAGTTCCTCTTCATCCTTGGCCTCAGAGAATCTCCACAAATAATATTCCAAGGAAAATGATTAGCTCATTAAAATCAAGAGAAAACAACTAAACATGAAAGAAAATATAATGCCTTGAGCATGAATAACAAAAAATCAGAGATTAGCTATCATTTTCTTTCTTGAAAGTAAAGCTATTGGAGTTATGCGCCAGCAATATAAAAATAAATATGCTAAAGTGAAAGGTAAATATAAAACATAAATAGATATTTTCACATCTGTCACAAAAATTTATTGAGCTTAAAAAATAATTGGAATTTACAGAAATAAAAAAAATTATAAGAATTAAAAATGAAAGGCACAGGTTCAATACCACATTAAACACAGCTGATAACAAGTAGAGGGCAGGGGGCAGTCATTAAAATAAGGGAGCTCTCACCATCTCACAATACTTTCTGTACTCAGGGCAATGCATAAAATATATTAAAAGAATCCTTATAAACAGGTATGGATGTTGAGGATCAGAGAGGATGGTAAGGAGCTTTGGCAGCAGAATAAAAATCAAGCTAATTAAGCTCTGTATTATTAGACTGCATTCTTGACCTTGATTGTATACAAAATGAATAAGAGTATAAAGGATGGGGAGATCATAGAACAATCAAATTCACTTTGAGAAAAAGCATAGAATGTTCAAATATACATTAGATGTTTCTTTCAAGTACAGTGCTTAATTATACAATTTTCTTTCAATATGGAAATGAATATTGAAAAGGGCATAAAATGGTTTTGTGCAATTGCAGCACTTTCATAGAAAAACAATAACTAAATATTTATAATGTACTGCTCTATACTCATCTTCTTGTTAGTCATCAGAACAGTCCCAGGAGGAAAGCATTAAGCTTTTCTAATACTTAACAAATATATTTAGAGTCAATAAATAAATTTTAAAGGGTAAAACAGAACTTAAATTCAAATGTACTTATTCAAAAACTAAAATTCTTAATATCAACAACAGAATTGGTTTGTATAATAGCTGATGAACACGACATGACTGACATTTATTTATTTACTTATTTTTTTTTGTCTTTTTGAGACAGGGTCTCGCTATGCAATTCAGGCTGCCCTTGAGCTCATTTTTGTAGCCCAGGCTGATCTCGAACTTGCACCAATCCTCCTGCCTCAGCCTCCCAAGTGCTGAGATTACAGGCGTGAGCCACCACGCCCGGCTATGACTGCCATTTAAAAGGTACATTTTCAATAAATGATGTTTCAATGAAGTTCTCTCCAGATTCCTTCCCAGAACTTTGACAATTGAACAAAAATGCAAGTATACTGGCAGGTCAAAGACACTATCATAAGGATAAATTCTTTACCATTGTACCTCATGAAAAATGCCTTAGAGTGAGAGAAGAAAAGGCAACTGATTAGACAAAATCTATTCAAGATCTCAATGATACTACTAGAATCATGCTAAGCAGAACTATAAAAGCACAGCCAGTTGAAGAAGATCAACAGACATCAGCAGCACCTGTGGTATGTATCCAACATGAGGTAGTGAAAGTGACTTAAAAATGACAGTACCTAAAATAGATGAATTAGGACTACTCCACTCTATTTAGACTAAAATATTAAAGTGTATTTCACTGGAGTACCTATGTCAATTAGAAACATTTCACCTCTACAAAATAGTAATATAGGAAAATGGAGAGTTGACCAATGTAGAATATGGTCCCAGGCATCTTTCTATACAAAGAACCTACTAGATGTTTCTTTAAGTTTTAAAGAGAGTACAAAATGATGAAAGATAAAGAAAAATAAAAAGATGCAGAATTTCACTAAACAAAATAATAAGTACTTGGCAATAGCTGTTGTATTGCGTAGTATATTCGAATTAGTTTAGATTACCATATACAAATATGCAAAATTGGACAAAGAGCAAAAAATTTATGTTAACTCCTTCTTTCAATAGACCAGCAGGAATCAGTAGTACAGTTACCGAAGTGTTACAGTTTGTATATAGGTGTCCCTCTCCCTCCAAGCCTCATGAACTCCCGGGTTGGCCACTACAGTTTGTGCCTGATTACTGTGCTTGTGTAGGTGCTACTCCTTCCCGGGGGCAGGAAATTTGCATTACAGTGTAAGAAAAGGAAAGAGACTAGCTAGCCCCCATCTGTTGCCACTCCTTTTCGTCTTGCTCTTTGCTACCTGCAGGCATGGCTGCTCTCTGCAATGTGCCGCTTCATTTTGGAGTCAACTAAGTATGAATCGTATCCTCCCTTAACAGTGAGCTAAATAACCTTTCTTTCCCTAATTTTGAGTGTCACATACTTATCCCACCAATGACAGAAAAGTAACTGAAACACCAAGCTCTCCTGTGTATATACATAAATATATTTCTTCCCCTTGTTTCTTTTTTCCTTTTTCTCATCCCAGTTTTTCCTTCCCTTTCAGCACAGTCTTTCCCTTTCCCAGTATCTTTTCTACCATTCAGATTTTATTTACTCTTTTAAGAACCTATTAGCTTTTTTCATGATTTTACATTCCCTTTGCATTCAGTTAGTTGAGCTTTGATCCTATGCAAGTTTCATTTAGTATTTTCTATGAGTTTCTTCTCTCTGGAAAACTCTAGAAAGAAACAGATTAAAAGACGGCCCTTTCTCATGCATTCTCACTATGCTAGCCAATGCCTGCATTGTTTCTCACTCGTACCGCTTGTCAGTGAGCTGGTAGCTCTTATACCTCCATCTGATTTTACCTTCATTTTTTCTAATAGACGGCAGCCAAATCATTTTTTCTCAAAAGTGCCTTGGTGACACATCTCTCTTCAAAAATCATTACTTCTTATGAATTAAACACAACCTCGCTCAAGCCAGGATAATATTTAAAAGTTTCACTGAAATTTTTCATTTTTGTCTTTCACTGTACTCATAGGTATGACACCCTATTTCTGTCAAAGCTTTTCATGTGACACCTTGGATTTTCTTAAGTGTCTCATGTAATTTTTACCTTTCTGGTCAAAGTTGATTGAAAATAATATCTACTTGCTCTAAGACAGTCTTTTTATACGTGCAATTCACATCATTTATTGGAATCTTTTATGAGTTTTTGGTGGATTACTTCCTTTCAGATGTTCAGTATTTGCATACTCAGAAAAATTAGCCTTATTATGTTTCAAAACCTTTGAGCACAAGACTGCTATTTATCATTGCTGCTCTGCAGCATCTAATACAACGTAAGTATTCAATAAATAATATAAGCTAGGCAGTTAATGCATTTTTATTGTACACATTGCATTCTTGAACTTCAGGTGGTATTTCCATTAAAATGTGGCAATTATGTGTACACTACATATATATTCATCTCCAGGTCAGGACAAACATGCCAAGGTACACTTCTTGCAAACTGTCTATGGTCAAGGTTTAGTATAGCCAGAAAAACATCATTCAAAATACTCTAACAGCTCTCTCACTCAAGAGGATATATAACATTTACAAATTAATTATTTTCTTGAAATCCCCTTCTCTGTGGACATCATACTGCTTTATTTAATAATACAAATGCATATATAGTGCCTATTATGCTAAAGCATTGCTTTGCTTGCTTTACAAAATGTAAATAATTTAATTTTATTATTCAGTTTGATATGCAAGCTCTTTCAATTCAGGGATAAAGCTCAAATATATTTAGGCATCTGGCAATCCCCCTTTCAGATGAATCTTCTCTATTGAAGTGAAACCTGTGCTACTGAGAGGATATTTTCAAACTCAGCTAAAGGCAGCAAAGTATCCTTCCGAATCCTACCATTTTTCACTTTTCCTTGGTCCACTCCACTCGCTCAAAAACACACACACACACACACACACACACACACACACGCATGCACATGCACACATACACATTCACACACACACAGATTCTTGTATGAATGAAAGGTAAATTGGATTAGAGATGTACACCATGCAAGACATAATAATGATCCTCAAATGATTTTCATATTATAAATCTAGAATTCTCAAATGTATTGACTTACATAGCAAAAGGGATACTATTAATGTTATTAAATTTGGGTCTTGGGATAGGAACATTGTTCAGACTTGTCCAGGTGGTCCAAATATAATTGCAAACATCTTTATATGGAAAATAAAGAAGAATATTTTACTATTGAATGCACATCGGTAGGGATATTATCACTAGAACAAAATAATTTTGTTCTTCTGTGGAGGATATAAGGCTGAAAATCAAAGTGATTGGCCTTTAATAAAAAAGACAGGAATATATTTGATGTTAACTCAAATAGCCAAAGAAAGTCACCTTCTTCATTTAAAGAATATTGGAAGAATATTAGAAGAAATGAATATATGAATATTGCAAATTAGCCATGTAATTGTATAGTTGCTTAGCTTTAATTTGTAGTGTGATTTGATAATACAAAGAAACACTCATGTAGTATGCATATATATGTATACACAAATAGACACATTCATTTGCACACCAATTTGTATCATAGACCAAAAGCAAATTGTAGGGGAAACATAAACGAATAGAATATTTCAGAGGCTACAACTGTATTATTTAGACTGTGATATTGGAATAGGTAAGTCTTGCTTAAATAACATACAGCAAGCAAAACACAAAATGGAAACAAATTGACATATTTTAAATTTTGTCAATTGTGACACATTTTAAAATTTTCACTGCAAAATTTTAAAGCTTTGAACAACCTAACCAAAGCACAAAGAGGAAGCAATATATTCTAAAATATCTGCAACTTATAAAAATCACAAAGCATTAAAATATGCAACTTAAAATACTCATAAATTGTGAAATAGAAAATAAAAATGGTCAAACATTTTCAAAAGATATTTCAGATAAATAAAGAGAAAATATCAAGTAGGAATGAGGAATCTAGTACCATCAATCTGAAAAAATGTATATTTAAGTGACATGTCAGTAGTGTTCTCAGTGCTTTTAAAAGGTGAGAATCCTTTGAACTGTTATAGCCTACTACTGGGAAAAGAAATTGCTATGTACATGTGGAGTGCAACTGGCAGCATCTATTAAAATTAGCAGTACTTGTATCATATGAGCATCAGTTCCACTTCTCAAAGATCTAGCTCAGAAAAATGCATATGTGTATAATAAAGAACGTGGATGATAGCAGAGGCACTGTTTGCAATGGTGAACACTGGTACAATTCTAAATATCTACCAAAAATGAAATATTTTTAAAAAATATATGGAGTATAATGATGAAATATTCTTTGTCTATGAAACAATAGTTACTGAGGCTAAGCAATCCTGTAATCCTAAAATTCATCGGGGCCAAGGCAGGAAAATTGCAATTTTTTTAAAGAATTTATTTTATTTTATTTTATTTTATTTATTTTTTTCTTGTTTCAGAACCTTTGTTTGTTTATTCACTCATTTTTTTTATGGCTGGCTCAGCCTGCCCCGAGGCCAGGGCTGGAGCAGCATGTGGTGCCAGGGATCAAACTGCGGTCCCTGAAGCCGCCCAAGCTTTCCCAAGCAGGCACTTTAGACCACTGAGCCATCCCGCCGGGCCCGAATATTGCAAATTTGAGCCTATTTTGGTCACTTTAGTGACTTAATAAAAACCATGCATCACAATTTAAAGGTTAAACAGGGGCCAGGGGATGTAGTTCTCTGGGTTTAATCCCCAGTACAGTAAACAAATAGAGAGACAGACAACAGGATGAGTTAGCCAATGTGTACAAAGAAAAGTATGCCCCTAAGAAATATAAAAATGATTTATAACATAGTCTATAGGATCGTAGTCATTTTCTTAACACCAGGATACCATTCCCAGTATCCACAGTTGAAGGACAGAGAGATTTATTTTGGCCTAC
Organism: Myocastor coypus; assembly: GCA_004027025.1. Classification (NCBI taxonomy): domain Eukaryota; kingdom Metazoa; phylum Chordata; class Mammalia; order Rodentia; family Myocastoridae; genus Myocastor; species Myocastor coypus. The sequence goes on from PVJA010016788.1 coordinate 29,272, forward strand.
GATTCTGTGCGCAATGGGCTAGCTCCTAGTCAGAAAGGCATGACAGATGTACATGCCAGAGGAGCCCTGCTCACAACCTGGCTACTGCAAAGGAGAGAGGAAGTGAAGGGTGGAGCATGGAATACACAAACCCTGCCAGGCCACACCCACAGGGACCGAACTCTTTCTCTTCTGATTAGATGCCGCCCCTTAATAGCAGGTAAGATATTAACTCATCCAATGATCGTAAGAACCCATGATGCAACCATTTCCTGAAGCTCCACCTATAAGGACATGGACTTGAGAAGGCTTCTGGATATGGAGCACGACAGAACTGAAAGAAAACGTCAAATACATGACAGCTTGATCTCTTTAAAACATGGCAACCACTACGGAAGTTAGAAAAGTACAGTCAAGTGATGGTTAAGGGAAACCAAGCTGTTTCTTGTGCTTTTTAATTTTTACCTTATAATAAAGAATTTTGTGCATTACTTGCTTGTTTAAATTTTCATGGAAGTTCCGGCCAAATAGCTCAGAGGATTAAAACGCCTGCAAGCAGGCGCTGGGATGAGGGGTTCCATCCCCAGACCTGTCATGCTGGCCTCTCCCTGCAGGGGAACACAGAGATGGCAATTGAGACTGGAAGTGGCGGTGCATGCCTGTAATCCCAGCTCTTGGGAGGCTTTAAATAGGGGGATCACTAGAAGTTCAAACTAGTAGTGAGACTCTGAACACCCTGTAGTCTCTTCCCTAAAATAAAATAAAATAACTTTTAAAAAAATTCATGAAAATAATATAACAACCATTGTTAATTATTCCTGTTTTGAAAATCTGTAACATTTGGATTGATGTATGTTACCATTTCTGTCAGTTTTTCTATTTGGTTTTTATTCTGGTTTGCTCTTCAAAATAAAATTAAATTACATTAAAATAAAAAAATAAATAAAACTGTACACTAGGCATGGTGGCATTTGCCTGTAATCCCAGCATTTGGGAAGCTGAAAATGGGATTTACTATAAGTCCAATCTGTGTAGTGAGACCCTGTGGGACCTGTAGACCCTGTACTAAATTCATAAAAACATAAATAAGATAAAAAAAATTGCATGGAATGTATAAATACTTCAAAAAGAGCAAAGGGAAACAATTTAAATACCTATGGACTGAATAGCAAATGAATAGAGGTTTGTAAAAATTTGTTTTTTGCTGAACAGAAAATGTTTCATGTGTATGATGATGACATTTAATTCTGCAGATCAAAAATTTCATACAACTGTAGACAAAAACCTAGTGGAATTAATAATTAGTTTTATCACTTTTTAATTTTCAAGTTATATGACTTTCTCTTCACTTATATTCTTACTGATTTACATTAAGTTACTGTTTAGTTTAAAGGAAATAAACAGTTTAAGCAAAAAGCACTATGTGAAATCCCACATCAGTGAAATTTTCTGGGTGGATATAACTGCACTGGGAACTACAAAAGTGCACATTGCTAAATTATGAATACATGAGTATATAAACTGAATATTTTCATATGCATGACAATGCTTTGAAAATATATTCATGCACGGTAAAGTAATAAATGCCAAGTTTTACGCTGTACTTGAAATATTGTTCATCTGCATTAACCTACTTTTGAATATCACTAATGCAGAACTACCCCCCTTGTTTTCTTCTTTGTGTGTGTGTGTGTGTGTGTGTGTGTGTGTGTGTGTGTGTGTGTGTGTGCCTGTTCATGGCTAATGAGGTGCAAGAAGAATGGAAGATTAATTCAAAAATGTTTCTTATGAATGTTTCTTGGGGAAGTTTATCCTTCAGACTTGTATTAGACATGTAAAGACATTCAAATATAATATATATGGGATTTCTTTTTTTTTTTTTTTTTTTTTTTTTAGTGAGACCAGGGTTCGAACTCATAACCTTGCACTTGCCAGGCAGGCACTTGCGCCACGGAGCTATCTCCCCATCCTCTATATGGGATTTCTTACATAATATAATGTAAGATGATCTTTCTTCATAGATTATCAGGTTAATACATATTTAATGGGATATTCTTTCCAAAAGTGACCAGAAGAATATCTTTCATTCTTCTTGGATGATTCAATTTTATACTTTTAGAAAACTGGGCATGCAGCAATATCAATAATGTGTTTTGTTTTACATTTACTACCGTAAGCTTGGCTTTGTGGAATGATAGGCAGTACATGCACAGTAGAATTTACTGCCACCCAATAGTACATATGCTATATGGAGATGAATGAAAAGATTCTCCTATGTCAGCAAAAAGAAAATACAATGCTTAGGTTCAAATAAATAAATAAAAGAAACCATTAGATCTATATTATCTCTCAGTCACTGGTCTGTTTCTTATGCACGTATGGTATCACCTGGCATCCCAAATATTTCCTGTGGGACTCACTAGAGAAAAATAGAGAAAATAAATACAAATAAAAAACTGGAAATCCCACCATAAGAGAAAACTGTTATTAACAATTTGGCTGGGCTGTGGACACAGCTCAACGATGCACCAGACTACCTTTCAAATTCAAGGGCCCAGGGTTGAATTCTGGTACCACATGCTTTGCTGGCTCTGGAACCCTGGACATACTGTGCTCGCCACCAAAATCCAGCGTCATGGCACATGCCTATAATCCCAACCCTGGGGATGCTGAGGCAGCATGATCACCAGGAGTCCAAGCTATATAGCGAGAACCTGTAGCAAGTAAAAGATTTTAAAAAAAGTATTCGGCTGTACTTTCCAAATTTTTCTAATGAGTTTGTGTTTCCTCTTAAAAGTTGGAAAAATATATAAGGGCTATTTTCATTTAAAGAAGTACACAGGGAGATCAACAAATGTATTTTTTTTTCTTTGTTTTTTTTTTTTTTGTCTTTTTGAGACAGGGTCTCACTATGCAGTTCAGGCTGGCCTTGAGCTCCCTTTTGTAGCCTAGGCTGGTCTCAGAATTGCACCAATCCTCCTGCCTTAGCCTCCCAAGTGCTGGGATTACAGATGTGAGCCACCATGCCTGGCTTAACAAATGTATTGTTTTAGATAACTAGATAATTTATAATGGTGGACAATTTCGAAATTATCATCTCTGTCAAGTACCAAGAGATCTCTAGAAACAGTTAGGTTGAGCTGACTGAGGGAGATTTTCTGGCTTCATCTACTTGAAACTCTGTTAGAAAAAAAAAAAAAATATATATATATATATATATTTATTTATATATAAAGCTTTTGTTCTCTCTTAACACTGTGACCTGTGACCCAATAATGGTGTCTTGTACTGCTTTCTTGCCCTCACAAATTCCACTTGCCTTGTGCTTCTTTTAATGATATTTACTTGAACTTAAAATGCAAAGTGTTATTGTCATCATTATTTTAAGCTACATGCTAGCTTAACTATGCAGTTTGGGTGATACTTGCCTGCAGTCCAAGTCATGTTTACAATAGAAAACTGTCAAGTACTGAAAAATCAATCAAGTTACGTTTCATATTGGAATGCATGTCTCATTTATTTTCCTCGTCTGCTGCTGCTGTCCACCATTTGCCATGAATGAGGACAAGAAGGGCAAAACAATCCAATACTCTACTAATAATCAGATGCAAAGGTAGTTTCTGAATGATTCACCTTTAAAAAGCCTGCCCATGTGGACCTCTCTATTTTACTTAGTTCTAGCTTTCTTTTGTCTTGTGTTTTCACTGCTGCTTATTTTTCTTTTCTTTTTGTTTTTTTTTTAATTTCTTTTCTGCATTTAGGACAAGGTCTATAGGGCTTATAGGGTATCACTATAGAGACTGGACTCATAGCGATCTTCCTGTTCTCAGCATCCCAAGAGCTGGGTTTGCAGGTGCACACCACTATGTCCAGCCTCAATCACTATCTCAACATGCCCCAGGGGCAGGGCTGGCATGGCACACAGGGGGATTGAACTGAGGCCACTGGGCTGTGCTGAAACAGGTGCTTTAGTCCGCTGAGCTATGAGGCTGGCCTGCTACTTGGTTTTGAAACTGTGGGAAAAAAACTGACACCAGTATACAAATCCCTATTAACCTGTGGACAGTCTCTGCTCAACAGTAAGTATTTGCTCCTATTTTTTCAGTTTATCCCCTGTGCTAGCTTAGTCTTAGAACATAGCAAATTCTCAGTGAATATATTTATACAAACTACTGGTTTTGGTCCTCAGCTTTGAGGTACAATAACTTTTTTTGTCTCAGAATGTTTATCGTGAAGTCACCAGAGAGAAACAAATATTGAAACAATCATGGTTCATAAACAATTTTTCTTTCTTTTCCTTTTTTTTTCGGTGAAGTTCATTTTTACTTTTTGTACTTGAAGAGAAAAGAAAAATAATAGACATTTTACAAATTAGATGATAGGTATTCAACAGTGGTTGTTATACTGCACATTGCTGTGTTCAATATACTTGCTCAGATTATAGGTATAAGCATATTAAATTGGTCAAAGTAAATATTTTAAGCATTAGCTACTACCTTCAAAAATGAATAGAAATTAACAGTGCAATCATCTTAGATATCATCTGTATATAGATTTGTGATTTTCCTACCTTCTCTTTTATTCCTAGCTTTTCTCCTTTCTCTTAACCCAATTATTTTTCCTTTAAGCTCAGTTTCATTCCCTTTTCCCAGTATCTATTGTACCTTTCACATTTTATTTACTCTTTGAGGTTCTTACACTAGGGAGAGATTTTGATGTTTGCACATGGGGATCTGATTTACTTTAAGAGTAGCCTCTAGCTGTGCCCATTTACCTACAATATGCTCAATTTTATCTTTCTTGATAGCCGAATAACACTCCATTGTATAAAATATTGCATATTTTTATCTATTCCTTGGTTGATAGGCATTTGGGTTGCTTCCAAGATGTAACCGTGGCAAATTGCACTGCTATAAACTTATTTTAGAAACTTTAAACTTATTTTCACTCCTAAAATTATACCCAATATATGTACTATTTTCATCAATACATCAGTATACCTCATATTCATTTCTCCTCTTTAGTTTTTTCTTCATGTAATTTGAAATGTTCTTTTTACCAAAATAACTTTTGCTTCCTGTTCCAATTATGTTAGTCTTTTCAAAACCCACACTAGATTTTCTTCACCAAGCAGATTTGATTTGTTCAACTTCACTCTCAAGGTTTGTCAGCATCATTTCAATCTTCAATCTTTTTGTAACTATAATCATGAGTTTCTCCTTCCATTCTACTCAAGTAATTATCCTATTTTATCTTCTATGAAGTTTATGTGCACTAAATAAATGAGCTGTGTAGCTCTCTGTAGATCCATTTATGATATATTTTAAGCAAAGTAACAATACATTATGTACTCCATAAGATAACAAGTTTTATTCTCTCCTAGGTGAATGCCAATGGTGGGGGCTTCAGGGTTCATTTCCTGGACTGATGTCTGATTCACTGTATAGGGCAAGGATCACCATTTTCACACATAATTTTCTTGCCTTTTTCTCATTCATGCTAGATAGGCAGAAATAGTTTTGGTGAAGAATGCGAAGACAATAACTAAGCGAACATTTACTTCAGTGGACATTCTGATTATTCTACACTTTGGCTAGGTTAAATCCAACACTGTGTGTTATAGGGGTAGAGTTCAGCAGCACGACACCTGCCCGCGAAGCAGAACGTCCTGAGTTTGATTTCTGGTACCAAAAGAAAATAAACTCAAGTATTGTCAGGGAATTTCTCTGATTATAACTGAATCTCCACTGCAGATTTAATTTTTCAACTTCACTCTCAATGTCAGTCAGTGTCAATTGAGTGGCTTCCTGATAATGTTAAGTATATTGGAAATTTATTTGACATTCATATGAAAGAATTCTAAAGTACATATTATACAGCTGGCGTGGCATCTCCATAGTGTCTCCAGGTACTTGAGCTCCTTCTACCTTTCTCCCCTATCATCCTGTCTTCTGTTGCTCAGATGTACAGCTAACATCACAATGTCCATAAGCCTGAAAGGGAAAATGGCATGAGCAAAGAGAAGGTTTGATTTCCAGTCGAGTGATCTTTGTAGCATGCCACGCTACCTCCTGTATATAGAAAAAAAAAGTGTGTGCCAAGATTTTCATGAGGTCATTATCACTGTGACATGTGCTAAGTGTGGGAGCTCATTTACGCAACATATGTTCAGAGAGCAGAACACAGTTTTCAGTAAAAAAGACTCGAGAGGGCTAATTTATCACTGGTCTTAGGGATGTGCATATGACCCAAGACTACATCTCTGGGACCACTAAGATTCGCTTAATTCTAGACAGGTAAGCAAAGCATGTTGTCAGCTAGAAATTACTGAAGTATCTAAAGATTTCTGAAACAAGAAACATCAAGGATCTGTCGACAGTGTGAATAAAGATAAAGATTATATATATATATATATATATATATATATATATATATATATATAATATACAGGGTTTTCAGGGTCTCACTACTAGATTAGACAGATAGTGGTTCGCCTGTTTACAGCCTCCCAAGAGCTCGGATTACTGGCGCATGCCACCACGCCCAGTCTTGATGAGCCCCAGGGGCGGGGCCCGCACAGCAGACCCAGGGATTGAAACACCTGAGCCCTGAGCCTACTTACAAGCACTGTAATCTGCTGAGCTATTTGGTTGGCTCTTTTTAAATGTCTTTCTTCTTTTTATTTTTAAGATAAAAAATACTGATATCTAAAAAATATTACAGAAAAGACACATTGGCATGAATCCCCCTGAAAAAGCTCCCCTCACGTCCAGACATTTGGTCCATCAATCTTGCTTCTCTCTCTCTCTCTCTCTCTCTCTCTCTCTCTCTCTCTCTCTCTCTCTCTTAATTTAGGACAGGGTCTACACAGCCTACAGCGTCTCACTATGGAGATCAGATGCACAGTATCTGCCTGAGTTCAGTCTCCCACCGCTGGGATTATAAGCATGTGCCACAACGCCTATTCTCAATCCTTGTCTCAGTTCATTGTGGGGGTGGGGCCTGCTTGCCATGGATTGAACCCCGGCTGCTGCGCTCTGCCTAAGCAGGTATTTCAGTCCACTGTGCTATCTGGCCACCCCTAATCTTGCCACTTTCTAAAGATTGGTCCTCTTCTGTGAGTGTCATTTTTACAGTGTTTAATCTGCCTCCAAAACTTTTCATGATCATTTTGATTTTGAGAAGAATCAGATATCACATGACGTCAGATCTGGTGAAGATAGTAGGATCCCGCAGTAATGTTTCTCTAATCTGCCTTTCCATTATTAGATGACATCTAGCAGCAAATCCGAGTATGTTTTATAGCAATATCTCATAAAAGCACGCCTTAAAGAGGACTTTCAGAACTTCTTCAGAGACTATCAAGAATTATGAAATAAGTTTGTTGGAAATAAGGGGTTGGAAGTGGCAATATGTCTTGTACTGCAACATTTTTATTATTATTTAAACACATGGTACTTTTTGATTGCTCTTTGTAAGTCTGAGCTTGCTGTGGAGCCATTTCAGTCACCAGAAGGATAGCACCTGAGGATGATGTCACCACAGGGTAAAGAAAAGTTCAGAGATTGAGCAACAAGCAAACAGGGACAAATATCATGTAGCACAAGCATAGGAAGAAGAAGAGGGAGAGAATGGCCGAGAGCAAAGGACAGATGAAATACTGACAGGATCAGCTGCGTTTCTGAATTTAGACCTAACTAAGGATACTGAGGGGGCTCCCCTGGGAGTGCCCCACGACTGACTTACTATACAGTGTTTCTTATGAATTATTTGCAGTTAAGTATCTGATGTCTGCCTTCCAGAAAATTGTGACAGATTAAGATAATTGCAAAAACCCGTATTTTTAATAATACAAGCTTTTATGTAAAACTAAAATTAAATATTGAAAAACCTAGCTAAGCAAACTTTCAATGATACCTACAGAATCTTTCTGGAAATATAAAGCATCAAAACCTACAATGGAACACATTCATATTTATAATAGAGTATTTTACATCCAAATGCCTTTGATTTGGCAGTGTTTGTGTGTATATGTGTTTGTGCACATGTGCAAGCATATACACTATTTCCTACATAATATTGAAGGTAGAAATAATTTAAAAGTAAACTCATATGCCTCTTGTGCGTATTCTAGTTAGGTAACCATCCTATCAAGGAGTCATGTGGGAATCACAATACCTATTGAAATGAAAATACTTACGATAAAATTTCTTTCATTTTAAGATCTTCAGTCCAGACGAAAATCCCCAGTGTAGAGGCTTTCTTTTATTGCGAAAGCACTACTTTTTAATAGTGATTATGGGAAGTTTTGCTTTAAGATTTGTTGTGCAGTATGTTGAATAATTCATAATGCAAGACTTAATTATTATGGCTCCCTCTGTTTCAAATGAGGATCTAGAGAGTAAATGACATTACAGCACTTTCCCAGGTTCACAAGCATAAGGACTATAAGTGCAAGAGGGATGAACAGCGTTGTACAGCTTTTGGCTAGTACTGCATTTCTTTACTGCTGTTAACTTTCATTTAAGATTCAGAGTTTCTTTGTGCTTTAGATAAAAAAATAACGTTAAAAGTGTGTGTTTTTAATCATTTGGGCTATGCTTTAAAAATCACACATTGTTTGCAATTTTAGGTTAACAATATTCAGTTGAACTTTAAATTTTAAAAACTTTACTAGTTTCTACTCTAATAAAAATTAGCAATGTATAGAATAATTTAAAGTTATAAACTGAGGGAAATCTCTTCCATGGCTTAGTGCAATTTCATTTCTACAGGGCTTCTCACTCTTCATTGAACCCAGGTGAAAATATGCACAGTTTACCCTCAGTTTAAGGTTCTTCATTCCTGAACTACTCTGTCCTGTGAAACTGTGAATTAATTTGTTATGGTTTCTTTTGTTAATCTGTGTTGTGCTACAGAAGTCTAAGCTATGACCTTTCCATCCCCAAACACATAATATATTTTGAACAATGTGTATTCTCACATATGTCTTTAGTTTTTAAATTTTCTTGGTACATATTAGGTATACATTGTGAACATACATCATAAATAACTTGCACCTGTATGTGGTAAATCTTTCTTCTCCATTTTTTCACATTGTCCTACCTTTAATCTTTTTCTTCTCCTTATTTATAAATTATTTGTTTGTGCTTCTCCCTTCTTATCTATTAAACATTTTGGTCCTTACTTACACTTTTGACTTCTCTTTTTTTTTTTTTTTTTTTTTAAGGTCTTACTACTGAGTCAGAGTGATCCTCCTGTTTGTACCTCCGAAGGGCTGGGATTACAGATGCGCACCAGCACGCCCAGTATTGCTGGCTCAGCGCGCTCTAGAGTGGGGCCGGAGTGGCACGAGGGGCCAGGAACCGAACCCTGGCCCCTGCGCTTCCTCTCAGCAAGCGCTAAATCCGCTGAGCTATACTGGCGGCCCTACACTTTTGGCTTCTCATACCAGAGAAAGCATGTGGTACCTACACAAGGGTGTCTGATTTATTTCACTTTAGCATGCACAGAAGCAAATGAAAATATTCACAGGTATAATAAATCGTAGATGCATATGCACATATGCACTTATATGTGCACACATTTCTATTAACACAGATAATTGGATGTGGAGTTCAGGTTAGCTAAAAAACAACAACACCTACAATTTTACTACTTATTCCTAAATAGAAAAGAAATCTCTAGCTGCATATATTTTGTAACTAATATACTGATGCATATATATATATATATATATATATATATGTATGTATAATTAAAATTATATATATATATATATATTTACTATATTAACAGGACTTAAGTAGAATTTAATAAAAAGGATTTTTAAGAAATCTCTTGTGTATAATTTAAATATACTTTCAGACATATGTAAAGAATAAAGAAACTCTGTCAAAGTACTTTTTTGCTGTAAGATGTGCAAGCAATAAATGAATTCAGGCCAAGGTGATTCATTTAGAATAATACGCTAAATCAAACAGTATTGTTTATTATCTCTGATAATGAGTGGGAATCTGTCAGATTTAAAATGAGTGGCCTCAAGTTAAATGATAAAATAATTTTCTGTTGCTTTAAGTCAACAATTTTGCAATAATTTTTTTTACAACAGCCTCAGGAAATGGATAAATAGTGATATGATGATTTTGTATATAACCTGTATAGTTATCTAATAACTAAAGAGTTCCTTAATATAATTAATCTCATGTTAGCAAAATACCTACTGTCAACCAGTTTTATCCCTTAAATCTATGTGGATTTTCTATAATTCTAATGTTCTGAGCAGGTCTCAGTGTCATCTTCTATTTCTATATGCCGTAGGCATTGAAAGATAATTCATTGTATTTCTTATTCTTGTTTATTTTGTACCTTTTTTAACCTAGTAATTATTTATATATGTATTAGTAATAATGATAGTGATGGTGATTAATTTGTAAAGCACAAGTCAAGGGTCACATCAATTTTTTGTGTATGATACAATTTTTCTGTATTTAGGACAGGGTCTACAGAGTGCACAGGGTGTCACTATGGAGATTGTACTCATAGTGATCCTCCTGTTTCAAGCCTCCCAAGCACAGGGATTATATCCCTGTGTCCCTACTCCCAGTCTCAGTTGCCATCACAGTGCACCCTGTGGGCAGGGCCAGCACTGCAGGCCTGAGATCTAACCCTGACCACTGTGTTCTGCCTAAGTAGGTGCTTTAGTCCACTTAGCTATCAAGCCAGACCGTGTATATGCTTCTTTACAAAGTCTCATGTGATTGTGATACTAGCTATATAAGGTAGATACTATGACTAACTTCATTGCACTGGGGATGAGATTAAAGCTTTGAGAAGTCAAGTCACACCCCAATCAGCCATACATCTGGTAACTTTGATGTTTTGAAAAATAACTCTGGCAAGATTATATATGAAGCAGTAAGTTAAAACTGAAGTTGGAAGTAGGCACTGTATTCCTAACAGATGTGAAATACTAACGTGAGTTATAAGTCAAGAAATAGGAGATCTTCAAAGGAAATGGGTGAGCATCTGTTCCATACCATTAACCTCCTTGCTGGCACTCAGAATTTAAGTGGGTTAGGATAGTGCACACAATCAATTTTGTGCAGCTCTTAGTTTGGAAAGGCATCTAAGAATATGTGCTTAGAGAAAGATTGGGAGTTCTCGCCCATTACGCAAGGCCGAAGGAGCCTGTTTGAAATCCACTCGATGTACTTTTTACTGTTGGACATGACAGAGGAATGGAACTCACCTCGTATCTGAAAAAGGCCAGCTAATTGCCTAGGGAGTGATGCAGCCAAGTTCTGCAACTTTGGATGCAAAGGGTGTGTGAATGTTTTAATTGAAAAGAATGTCTAAAAATTACATTTGCCAGAGCAGCAATTTTAAATGGTGACTTTCCTCTCATAACTACTACTAGTACCCATATCCCTCAGAAATTATCTTAGGTGTGAGGCAAACAAGATAGCTCAGCTGTCTAAAGTGCCTGCTTAGAAAAGTTTAGGCAATCGCAGGGACTGTGGTTTGATTCCTGGCACCATATGCTTTGCCAGCGCCATCCCCAGGGCAGGCTGAGCTGGCCATTAAAAAAAGAAAAGAAAGGAAGGAAGGAAGGAAGGAAGGAAGGAAGGAAGAAAGAAAGAAAGAAAGAAAGAAAGAAAGAAAGAAAGAAAGAAAGAAAGAAAGAAAGAAAGAAAAGAAATAAATTATCTTAGGTGATGTAATATGGTCATGTTAAGAGAGAAAACAGCACCAAACCTTGAACTGGGTTCTATCCATGGGCTAACTTCATTAGAAGACAGATTTTTTAAAAATCAATTTGTATACCTTGTTATCTATCCATTCAAAGTATACATTGCAACGTGTTTGAGTGACACGATAAATAAAAGGACATAAAGTATTACATTGAATAAAAACATTCTGGAAAATGAGCTGAATTACTCTCCATATTATTGCTGAAATCCTAAATCAACCTTCTGGAATCCTGTCATCCACATATTTTCTGTACAATTCTTCAGTATATTCGTATTTCTATTCAGAAGTATTCCTTGGAATAAGCAGTTGCCTGCAGTTGTTGCATATTCTATTACAGATCATTTTCTTTTCTAATTAGCTGATTTAATATTTGTAGTTAGCTAAGATTTAGAGGATCAATCCATGTCTGACCATCTCGAAACTGTATTTTCCTAAGTTCCCCTGAATTCACTTAGTTTGTACAGTGTGTATACTAGGACAGTACACTAAGTAGCACTAAACATTTAGGTTGTCTTCCAGTATTATGCTTTACATCGGCTTGATCCTTCCATTTGTCATTGTTCTTACTTTCACACACCTTATAGCCTCTACAGCCCAGAAGTGCATAGGTTATTTTAAAATATTTAAAATATTCTAGTTGGAGCAGCCAACCACATCACTATCCACACATTAATCATGCAACATATTTCTTCAAATAAATTCAGTAGTTTAAAACAAACATATTTGGGAAGGCTTAAAGAAGTAATAATGTTCCCATAAGAATTATATATAGTGTTTGGGAAGATTTAAAAGACATAGTGAAACTCACATCAAAACTGCCCTGTTGTAGCATGAAAATGACGAACTGATACTAACATAAATCAATGCACGTTAATTATCTTTTATGTGATAGGTACACAAAATAAAACTCGCAATGGTAATAAAAAGCAGGATATACAAATTACAGATAACATGTCAAATACAGCCCATTCTTAATATTATCAATAAAGTTGTGTTGCAATACATGCCTATATCTTTATGTTATTATTTACATTAGCTTTAGTATTGCAGTGGCTGAGTTGAATAGTTGTGACAGAGGCTCATGGTTTCAGAGCAAAAGCTAATATACTTACTGTCTGGCCTCTTCAATTTTTTTAATATAATCTTTTGTTTATTTATTTGGCAAAGAATTTTTTCTACACATCTCAGACTCATAGTAATCCTTCTGTCTTAGCCTCTCCAGGGCTAGGATTGCAGGTGTGCACCACCATGCCTGGTTTCAGGGACTGGCACCATGGCATAGCAGGTGGTACTGGGGGATCAAATCTGGGTCATTGTGCCTGCCAGCAAAGCACTACAGCACTGAACTATCTGCCCAAACCCTCTATGACTTTTCATAGAAGTGTATATACCCTTGCAGTCATAATGCTAATGATGACATTAGAGTATATTTTAGTAGTGAAAACCTTTAAGTTAAAGTTTCATTTAAAAATACTCAAACTTCTATAACGTTTTAAATTTTCACATGGACATATATAATTTATTTACTTCTCTCAGTTCAATAAGAAGAAAGATCTGTCTTAACAATATTTAGACAAGATATCATGTCTTCATCTTGTACTCTCAACAACTAGTATAATAATGACAATATCCATTAATTATTGTAATTGTCCAACTAACCTGTTGTGAAACTGTCTCATTTCTACTTCCTTCTCATTGAAATTAAAAAAGAAAAAAATAAAAATATGAAAATAACCTAATCTTTATATCCTTTAAATTATGTATGTGTTTCAAATACCAAAAAAGAAAAAAAAAAAAAAAA